>VZQC01015689.1:477666-756829 GCA_009823505.1 Rhizomys pruinosus
TAGCTAAAAATGAAAAAAAAAAAAAACTGAGAGAAAGATGCAGGACAGTTATGGCAGAATGCATGATCTGGGATGGGGTGGGGGTGGGGGGGGAGGGAAAGGGAAATAAGCCTGAACTGAATTGGAAAAAATGTATGAAATGCACAAAGCATCAATAAAAACTAATTTAAAAAAAAAAAAACAACATTCCTATTGTCTCTGAAAGTGGGTTGTCACTAATAAAATCATCTAAATCTCTCTACTTTCTGTAGGAGGTAGTAGGCTTTAGGAACTTGCTCCAGGGTGGAACAAGTTCCTAAAGCCTACTACCTCCTACAGAAAGTAGAACTGCCCTTTTTTTCTGAATTTAACTACTCAAACTTCAAGTAAAGTTCTCACTATTTCTATTCAGAAACACAAGCCACAAGCATAATCTCTGTGGTGAGTCACTTTCACCTAAGAGTAACGTAATGCTTTATTTCTAAATCCTTCCAGAGGGCCGAGGAAAAGATGATAGGTAACAGTAGGAGGTGATACAGACAAGAGCAGAAGGGCCCACAGCAGAGGGACAAAAGACAAACTCTAGGCCCTCACTTGGTCCCCATTAAAAGCATATTGTCAGCAGTGTTGTCACAAAACATCAGAGTAGGCCATAGGCCAGAATGCTTACAAAATACAAGCCCTTGTGACTAGACTGAGCTAAAGCTAGCAGAGTGTAAAACGGCTACACAAAAGACAAATGAAAACAAGGGACCTGTTACCAAGGACAAGGCTTGTTCTATGAAAGGTCATTGGTAAGCCCCAGAGTCAACTCAGGTGTCAACACCTGTCAGAGCAAAACCACAGCATTTTGTCCTGACCTTTAAGAAAATCACTAGTTTGAAGGTCGCATAGCCAAGCAATGTAGTATTAGCTTCCCACCGGCTTTGAGGATACATCTGACACAGGCTTATGGTTAACAGTTTGCTTGGGCTGCTTTGCAAAGACTTGAAGACATTTTTGCTAAGAAGACTAACTCTTCACCTGAGCCTGCAGATGTCAATTAGGCAATTAAACTGTAGGAAAGGCTTGACATCTGTCTTCATATCATGTCTGTCTCTTGCTTCCTTAACCTCTGAACCAGATTCAGCTCTGCACACAGGTTGGAATGGGTGCATTTCTTCTGCTTTCTGAGTCAGCTCAAGCATACAAAGCCTGTGCTGGATAGCTTTAGTGTCAACTTGACACACCTGGGTTGAGGGGGCCTCAATTGGGGAATTGGCTCCATTGGACTGACCGGTGGCCACATCTGTGGAGTATTGTCTTGATTGTCGAGCAATGTGGGAAGGCCCAGCCCACTATGGGTGGTACCACCCTGGGCAGTTGTTGTGTACTGTAGAAGAGGGCAGGCTAGGCATGGGCCAGGGGAGCAAGCCAGTGAACAGCATTCCTCCATGGCCTGTGCTTCAGCTCCTGCCTCCAGGTTCCTGCCCTGAGTTCCTGCCTTGGGCTCCCTAAGTGATGAACTGTGACCCAGGAAATGTAAGCTGAATAAACCCTTTCCTCCCCAAGTTGGTGTTGGTCAGAGTGTTTTGTCACAGCAATGGAAGACAAACTAGAACAAAGCCACTCAACATTGTAATGAGGCCTAAGCTAAACCTCAAGGCCAGGTTATTTGTACAAGATGATGACAGCAACAATGGAAGACAACAAGCAGTTCCTGGTTTAACTCACTCCTCCTTAGCCTGTAAACCTAAAACCCATTGTAAGTGGACACAGGAAAAAATACATCCCAGAAAAGTCTGCTGCTTCCAATTGTTCAGACAAGCAGCCTGGTCACCTCTAGTCAATAAAGTGCCAGTAAGGAGCATTGCTGTCTTGTTTGCAGTATGTGCCTGTCATTTCTACTATTTCTAGTATCCAGCAATCTAAATTACCAACAGGTCATGTTCGGCCACCGTTCTCAGAAAGATTCAAATAAATTCAATAATTCTAACACCAGTTATACCAGTCGCTTCTTCTGGGTATTGAGTGAAATGAGGTAAGCTCAAAGATAAGCTTGACAGCCATAAGCAATTAATGTTGGGCTTCTGGCCTGTTTTAAAATGACCAGGGCTGGAGAGATTACTCAGTAGTTAAGAGCACTGGCTGCTCTTGAAGAGGACCAGAGTCAGTTCCCAAAACACACATAGCGGCTAACAACTGTCCATAACTCCAGTTCCAGAGGCTCCAACACCCCCTTCTGACCTCTGCAGGCATTACACCTAACTGTACACTTACATACATACAGGCATGAACATAAAATAAAAGCAAATACATTTTTAAATGACCAATAACAGAAATATTGCATTATCAGTAATTCCAGAACAAAAATTGAACTATAGGTGCTTTTATAATAAAATTGCAAGATGCAGATGAACACTGTGTCATCTCTCTATCCCCAGGGGCAGGGAGAATACAAAGAGGTGACGAAGATGGAATAAAATCATTCTAAGCTCTGAAAACTCGTGGCTATTCTGGCAATTACTTTTCCTATCGAGATGGGGAATGAGAAGTGGGCTTAACTAGACAAATTCAAACCTCTGCTCTATTCATGAACCTCTACAATTAATTATGGGATGCGAGTACACTCTACATCCTTGGTTTCCCACTTATAAAGTGATGAATAGTGTAGAAAGCGAATATCCCTTGGGTCTGTGGGCAGTACCATCCTCTCCACAACTAAAACCACTTGGAGACTTTGTTCTTAGAGAATGGAAGAGTCTTTGTGCTAAATAAGGATATAGTTCTTTACCATAGAATTTTAGACACTGTGAAAGCACTTTGGGTCTTTAAAGTAATTAGTTGGTCCCTGGACTGTCTCTTAAAACTTTAATATTTACACTATGACAAAGTAAAAATGCTCATTAGTGTTTAAGCCAAAGTAATACCATTCTCTCTGTTCATGCCAATAAGCTTATTTTACATTAGTAGGAAAGAGCCTGAGATGTAGAGGCCCATGGTGTATTTCCCTAGATAAAGTTGGTATCAGAAGGAAATAAATTTGAAAGGCATTCACATGAGGACTAGTGAGAAATATAATTTTTTTACCTGCCTTTTACCTGGTTCAGCCAGACCTGCCCAGTCAATTCATTTCAACTCACCTGACCAGCCAGTTCTCAGAAGTGCCCAATCAATTCATTCTCCAGCCTCAGGACCATCAGTGAGAACTGGACTGATGATGCCTGGAGCAAAAGGCATGGTAAGCAATAGAAAATCAAAGCTCTCTTCCTTGGAAGAACTCAAGGACTCCAGTGCCCAAGTCTCCCTTAACGTTGCATTTTCTTAGTTATATTCTCTCTAGTTGTAATGATGATTGTGCCACAAAGAAATGTCTCCCCTCCCAAGTTTATGTCACTTTCCATTTCATCATTAGTGGAATGTGTCATAATTCCAGTTGGAATCCACCCAGAGATGCTTGTTCTTTCAATAGCCTGGTGTGAACTCCGCCCTTTAGGATCAGCTGTGATTTTACCAAGATGATGGGATCAGAGTTAATGATGGGGACTGGAGTAATTGCTCTCACTGAAGAGGGCACCTGGGGGTACGGGGGACTCAGTATATCTGGTACATCCAGAAGGAAACATGGAAAAGCTCATCAAAGATGTTTAGGATTAAGTCTGTAAGAATGTCCTACTCCAGAGGGAATCCCTCCTCCAAGGGATGATTCTGTCTGTGCTGCTGAGCTCAGGTGGTGCTCACGTCAGTAGCATCGACCTCAGGGGGGCCTGGCAGCAGATGGGCACCAAGCACTGGAAGAAAGGGGCAGCTGTTGCTCCCTAGTTCCAGCAAAGGCCAGCGGGACGGCAGTGCTGTTCCAGCATGGGACAGAGACATCGAAACGCCAAAAGTAAAGCAGGATTTGCTTTAAAGTTTTCCAGATTTCCTCACTGTAGGGCAGAATTAGCCTTATCCATAGAATTAGCCATGTATGTGCAGTATTTTATTCACACACGCAAAACCTCTTACAAAAAGAATTATACCCTGGTCAACATGCTAGAATAGCAGGAACCTATACATTAGGCACCATTTGGAGTTAAGCCATTGATGACACAGGTTAAAATTGCAAATTTGTTACTTGGATAAATGGCCCATCAAACTTTTATGAATTGTTAATGCTCCAGAATGGCTGGGATTTGAGACTGACAAGGTGGCTTAGAATCCACAGACCAATAAATGAAGACTGGCTTTAAATGCTGCATACTTCATTTATGAAGATGGTTGCATAAGTAGGTAGTACAAAAATCTAAATACATGCAAAATCTTTTGGATTTACATGACTGATCATAATGTTATTAAAGGAAATTGGTTTGGGGGAGAAGTTTAACCTCTGAGAATAATGTTAGGAAGGAAAGCTACGATGGGAGTGCGGCTGGAGAGATGGCTCAGTGGTCAAGAGTACTGGCTGCTCTTCCGGAGGACCCAGGTTTGGTTCCCAGCACCCACATGGCAGCTAAGGAACATCTGTGTATGAATGTATCGCCTGCATGCATTTAAGTACACTCATGTCATGCAATGCCCCTGGAGGTCAGAAGAGGGTGTCAGATTCCCTTGGAACTGGAGTTTTTTAAAAACATCAAACTACAAGCACCATCACAAAGGAGTTTAGGCATACTGGCCAAATGACTCAATTCTTTTCATCACCCACAGTGATTTGAAAGGTGCTCAGAGCCTGGGAGGAAGCCTCTGTGATATCCTCCACATCTTTACAGAAAGAGAACCAAATCAGGTTGAACAGCTGCAGCATGTTTCCAGAGAAAGGCAAATCACAGTCAGTACATTGTCTTAAGAGAACTGCAGAAAATGAAGCAGGACTGATTCTTCCCAGAGGAACACCTGCTTTCTAGGCACCTGGGTTGATGTTCCATGGTTCAGCCCTTTGCTTTTATAAACAAGGAAATTAACCCCTAGAAAGTTATGCCTTGCCCCAGATCCAAGACTATATAAATTAGTGTTGGTGTTGATGACTGGTTTTCTTTCAGTGTAATCTAGAAAGCCTACATTACCCTACCCAGCTCAGTAAGCCTCCTGTCACTATCATTTCATACTGATCCAACCAAAGACTGCCAGGTTTTCTTGAAATTCGGTCGGAAAGAAGGCTAGGAGAGACATTAGCCACCAAGGACTGCAATAGCGTCTAAGCTATCCCCTGTGTACTGTGCTACCCAGGTTAAGTGTCTGGCCCTGGGTCCAAGTTCCTACTGAGGACCAGAGTTATTGAGTTCCTGACACTTGGGGGAAAACCTGGTGTCTTAAGAGTGGGGCTCATGGGCTGGAGAGATGGCCTAGTGGTTAAGAGCATCGACCGCTCTTACAGAGGACCCAGGTTCGATCCCCAGCACCCACATGGCGGCCGAGAACTGTCTGAAACTCCAATTCCAGGAGAACTCCAGTTCCAGGGAAGTCCGACGCCCTCTTCTGACCTCCACAGCATTGCACGACACGGGTGCACAGACTTGCATGCAGACAGTACATTCATACATATACAGAAATAAATAAAATTAATTAAAAAAAAAAAAGAGTGGGGCTCTGGGCTGGAGAGATGGCCTAGTGGCTGAGAGTGCCGACTGCTCTGGCAGAGGACCCAGGTTTGATTCCCAGCACCCACATGGCGGCTGAGAACCATCTTTAACTCCAGTTCCAGGGGAATCCGATGCCCTCTTCTGACCTCTGCAGCAGTGCAGGACATGGCTGCACAAACCTACATGCAGACAGTACATTCATACACATAAAAAATAAAATTAAAAAAGAGTGGGGCTCCTAGACCATAGGATATAACTGAGGAGCCTTCGACTCTGAGCAATTTCTCTGCCCTTTAACAGAGAGTGGTGGGTAGAAGAGGAATGAGGACAGCTGGTATGTTCCTTCTCTTTGCTGTATGTAGGCACAAAGTTGTCAGAAGTTTAGACCAATACTATATTTCTGTCTCTGGAACTAATTAGTTCCAAAATTTTGGGAATATTATTTAACTTCCAAGGGCCCCTGTTTCATAAAATGGGAATATAACACACATCTTGGTTTGTTGTTAAGTGAGTCAGTTTGAATAACCGAAGGCACATAGTAGATTAGATCCTCAGTGAAAAGTAAATCCCATTCCCCACATATGTGCATTGTCAGCTAAATTCTCAATCTCAGGGAAGATGCGATAGAGATATAAGACATGATGGAAAGCTCAGGACTGTGGTTCTAAAAAATCCAAATTAGGGGCTGGAGAGATGGCTCCTCAGCAGTCAAGGCACTGGCTGTTCTTGCAGAAGGCCGAGGTTCGAATCCTAGCACCCACACGGAGACTAACAACCATCCACAACTCCAGTTGTGAGGATCCAATTCCTTCTCCTGACTTCTGCAGGTACTGCATGACACAGGTGCACTTACATATAAAAGAAATAATAATAAATTTTTAAAAATTAAATAAAAATAAATCCACATCAGGCTTGAGGGGATACAACACCTCACAGGCCCATAGAACTCAGGTTGGCTGCTCTTCTTTCCTACGGCATTTGCAGAAATGCAGAGGAAATCTAGACCCTGACACTGTTCTTCCACTCCACTTGGCTCCTGGACTAGGAGCGGTTTGTACAGGGAGAGAAATCAATACCACTGTGGCCCAGCCAGTCTCTAGGTCACAGCCAAAATGACAAGCAACTGAGATCTGTGTCCTAGCACCTATGGAAATGCATGAGTCATCATCTAGTACCAACTGCTCCATGGCAGGCACTACATTTAGAATATAAACCCCCAACAATAGGAATGACAAAGTCTAAATGTGGCTCTGGACTATGTCTACTGTAGGCCCTAATTTCACATGGTTTGCTAAGAAGAAAACTAGGTACAAAGACAGAAGAGGGGGTAAAGGCAAGTCTAAAGTTGTTCTAACTGAAAGCAAAGACTTCAGGAAAGAGAGAGAGAGAAAAAAGACAAGGCACACACATACAAAAAAAAAGACAATAATAAAACTCTATGGGTTAATTTATAGCTCAATGGAACAAACTATATTTCTACACATGTGTTCTGAAGAATAATGAATATTATACTCTTTTGAGCTCTTTTTGATCAAATACTTTTCTGTTAAGAGTTATATTCCCGGGGAGCTGATATCAAAGCTTCTTGTTCCTTGTCAGTAAACATAAGAGGCCAAATCCGTGTAAATTTAAATTACAGAAAGTCTTTCGCTCAACTGTCTGCTCTCAGCTCAACCTCTTTCCACTGGACTCTGTGTCATGAAATGTAAACACCTTTATCATAGCAGCCCAGGCTTTTGAAATTTGGGCATAATAGAATTTCCTCCTAAGGCATATCAAATATCACAGCAAAGTAAAGTGTATTTTGCTTTTAACCAACATTAAATCAGGGGTTCTTTCCCTTGACTATTTGGAGACTATTTCTACACAGCCAGTGCAGTGCTCTCTGTGACCACCCCTGACAACCAGGAACCCCAGGAACCTACTCAGTCACTCCAGAGACAGAGATCAATAGAATTGGGGGGGGGGGACAACAGCACCCTGGGGGCAGCAGGGAGAGGGCAGGAGGGTCATGCGGGCAGATACCTGTAAGTATCCAAAACTGAACAGGTAACTGGAGGGGGAAGTAAGCCATGGTAATAATCTGTCTGGGAAAGTCCAAGTTGAGCTGGTGTGAAAAATTAGGATATCTTTTTAATTATCTCTATAATCTCAAAGCTAGTACCCTAAAGGTTTCTTGAACAAATAGTCTAAGAAGATGCCAATCAATGAATGAGTGACAACAATGAGAAGGGAAAGAAATCTACTGCAGATCGATGAATTTGGGCCCTGGGCGATTCCACCTGTATCTCTCACTGTCTTCCCACCCAGGGAAATGGCTGACAATAAGAGAAGAGTCCTTACATACTGGGGCTTTAGGAGGCCACACATCTTACAGAGCATTCTGGCAATTTGAATCATTCACTCCTATGATGGGATCTGCAATGACACCTGACTGTGTAGATGTTTCTCCATTTGGAGAATTAATGCTACCTTGACTGTTGTCCCTTCTTTCATTCTCTCTGGTTGAATAATAGTATTCTTAGGCGTTCAGACTGTGTCATGTGCCCTACTTTTACATTTGGTTTACTGCATATCCAAGAGCCAAGTACATATGGAAGAATGAATCAATACAATGAATGAGCATGTGTCAAGGCTTAAGGAAAAAGACATTAACTGCTTGGTTTAATGATAAAAAGCAACATCATTCTTTGTGTCTAAGTCCCCAACCCAGAAGTACAGTTTCCATCCTCTTTTGTCAAGAGCCACAGTGGTACACAGACACCTGCATCCCGTGCATAAACCCACAGCTGGGGTGTATTCTGCCCCATCTTCACTTGCCACTCTTATGAGTTACAACAGCAGGTTCAGTTCTTGGTGTTGTACAGTGTCTTCCATCCTGGGGAGTGTTTTATGGCCACCCGGACCCCCAAGCTGATGAATCAAGTCTGGAAACACATTCTGGCGACCACATAGACAATGGAGCAGATATCACACAAGGTCCACCTTTGGAAATGTGGATATTATCAAGACAGTGGCTTCTGGACTCGAGGACTCTTTTGGGATGAGATCCATTGCATTCAGAGTGATATGGCCATAAACCAAGGAGTCTGTATGGAAATAGGTGGGCAGCTTTGTGCCTTTTCCCTTCAAGGCTTCTTCAATATATTAGGAGAGATTTCAGAATAGAGTGTGGGACTCAATCCCTTAACCAAAGGGTTCACCTTGTGCTTTTGCAAGATTTTCCTAGTATGCTAAATTTTCATTGTTGGGTGGGTATGGGGTTTTTTTGTTTTGTTTTTTTGTTGTTGTTGTTGTTTGTTTGTTGTTTTTGTTTTGTTTGGGGGGTTTTTTGGTTTTGTTTTTTGTTTTTTGTCTTTTTGAGACAGGGCCTCCCTGTAGTCCCAGCTGGTCTGGAACTCGCTACATAGACCAGGCTGGTATGTAGACCAGGCTGACCTTGAACTCACAGAGATCCACCTGCCTCTACCTCCCAGTACTGGGATCAAAGGCCTGCATCACCAGGCTCGGCTAATTTTCATGTTTATATTTAGAGTTGGTACAGGTTAGTGAGAAAATCCATTGGGAGAGGGCACTCAGGCATCATGAGACAGTCTCTGGGTGGCCAGTGGATGTCAGGAGGTGAGTAACAACTGTCACTTGAAACTAAAAAATCTGAGGTGACCATGATTACAGTTTTGTTCTTTTTTTTTTCTTTCTGTTTTTAATGGAACCCTCTTATTCTCGTTTTCACCAGAGCAGAAGCGTCAGCTTGTTCTGAACACGCAATGAAGAGGAGACAAGGAACCACTAGATGGCAGCAGATGGTAAGAAACGAGAGCTGTCGGCAGGCTCAGGGAGAGTTGGACTTGAAGCCCTCCATTTTGCTTTACATCTTTAATGAGATATGTGAGGAAAATGAGTCCCTTACATGCCAGATACAGATGCCACAGCATATGGAGAGATGCGGCACAGCAATATTTCTCTGGTTATTAAACAGGAGGCACCTAACCAGTCATTCCCTGCATCATGATACACAGTTGTCCTTTACTGTCGCTGGATACTGTTGTTGACAAGGGATTGAGAAGACTGCTGTGAAGGTGTGGGCCTCTGGAATGGATGACATCTCCATGCCCAGGTAGCTGGCAAATTGCTCGCAGAAGACGCATGTCCAGCAGGGGCCACTTGAAGAAGACCCATGTGGCTTCTGCTGGCTGACTTCTGCTGATTCCAACACAAGGTGCCTTCTGCTCTCTCATCTCCTTGTCAGTCCTCGGGGGCTCATTTATTCAGAACCCCTATTACCACCAGACAGTTCAGTGGTCTGACCTTTCACCACAAACCCCCAATGGGAAAGGGAACTCGGCGTTTTAAAGTGCAAGCCACACTCGCTGCTCTGGCAGACTTTAAAGATAGTGCATGTCCACAATACATTAGGATGCACTTTGCATGGTGGGCGAGGGCGCGGATTCCAGGCTGCTCCCGGATCCAGTGCTGCTGAATATAGCAAACGGATTCTCCTGGAGCACACAGCTGTGCGTGGAATGTTGTCGCCTGCTCTGGAGTGGGCCACTTTGGCTGCTTTTACTGTATTGCACTCACCCTATCTACTTAGTGTAACCATCCCATAATTTATTCTCCCACCCTCCAAAACTCAGAGAATTCCAAAGCCCTCAGTGGTGCCTAGAACAGGTTACTCAATCTCGGGTCCTCTCCCTGGCCCGTTAAGAAACTAGCTGTAAAAGTAATTCCAAGATTTGCCCTGCCCGTTTCCTCTCCTTTTAGAGTGACTCTGTATGCCAGAAACCCTCAGCTGTCTGTGCGATCTTAAACAATTCATTTATCCTAGCTGTGCCTAATTTGTCATATGTAACTTGAGAGACTAGAACTGGATGATTACTAAGGCCCCTTCCAGTTCCACAATCTTGCAGCCTTAATTTCCCAAGCTTCTGTCAGCTCTCAAAGACTGTCACACAGGTCACTTTTCCCAACAATAGACAAACTCAACAGGAACAAGCACCATTTCACCCCCCCCCCAATGGAGAAGAAGCATAGTCCTGGTGGGAGTCTTGTTCACAGTCTTTGTCCCCTAAGTGAAGCAAACTGGGAAGCTTCAGATGTCACTGACACCAACATCAGATCCTGGAGGTGGCCACACCCTTGTGGAAGGACCACGCAGACCTGTCCCCGTGGGTGGTGGAGATGCCTAGTCCAAGATTGAGGATGTTTTAATAACTATTTCTAAAATTTTAAAAAGGCCTTTTATATTCAGCATGGGGGTCTGGGGACAAATCAGGTCTCCCAGGAGGGATCTACTCTCGCCCATAATGGGGGATTGGTTCGGCTTGGCTGCTCTTACAAAGGGCTGAATACAGCAGCCGGGTACAGGCAGCTCCCTGCAGCTCTATGTGAAAATGACTCACAGCGGTTATGAATATCAAACCTCCTTTGATGTGTTCCCAGATGCGAGGAACAGCCAGGAGGAGGAGGTGGGCTCTGGATGCCAGCTCTGCGGGGCGTGCTCAGAAGCTTGGACACATCTGGCATCATCCGGAAACTACAGGAGACATTCGGGCTAGGTAATTACCTAGGACTTCCTAGGATAACCGCACTGTCTTTCATCCGTTGGTCTCCCCCTTTCTCATACTTTTTCTATCTCCAGCTGCAGGGGAATTAGATGCTCCAAGAAATTACAACCTGTTTCTGTACCTTCACCTTTCCCAAGGGGATAACAGTTCACATCTCTGAATAAAAGTTGTTTTATTGAACACAAAATGAATGCATCCCTTCACCCAGCATCTGCACCAAGTGCTGTAAAGGCATAGACCTGGCTCCAATCAGCCACAGGGAAGGATTTTCCTCTGTTAATGGCCATTTCTAGACACTTGGGCTTTCAAGTGGCTGCATGGTACCTTGTTCTCCTAATAGGCTCTCAATGATGATTGAATACAACACCTTCAAGTCTCTGTTCTGTTGGCAGCTCCTGAGACTGGGTCAGTCACACATTCACAGCAGAAGACAGAGTTGTATCCACAGCACCCTGGCTTACAGAAAAAGGAAGGGTTAGCCACTGTCACTTCATGTCTGTTTCAAGGAAAAGTATATGTATAAGCAAGAGTTTCTCCCATCTTAAATCAGATTCAATAACGTATGGTCTCTGGAAACCTTGGCAAAGTCTTTAGAGTTATAGAAGAAAGTCTTCACAGTTATAGAAGCAAGTATCACAGGGCATATAAGGAGAGAATCTATTTGACTCTATGCTTGTGCATTTCCCCCTTCTGAAAGCTGGTTGTTAGATTACAGTTAAGCAGGTCTTTGACTAAAAAATTTCATGAACTCAGAGAGATCTATAATCCCTCAGACATGGAACTAATGCTGACAGCCTTTATATGCTAAGTATTAACAATGTTCCAGACACAATGCCTAGGGCCTCACACACATCCTCCTCTCTAATAGTTATGCACTTTCTACTGGGTGGGAGTGTGGAAGCTAGAGAAGTAGTGTATCCCCATTCCACAGATAGCAAACCTAAGGTCCAGAAATGCTAAGATACTCTCCTGAGATTCAACAACTAAATCTTATAAAGAACTTGGATTCCAGATTGTTAGATTCCAAGGCATTATCTCTTAACCACTGTGCCATGAGGTATGTGCTCATTATCAAGCGCTTACTATGCACAAAGCCCTGGGTTTTAGTAAGGGTTAATGGGAAGCACACAGATGTTGATCTCCCAAAGCCTCAGTTTAAGCACAGGCTGGTACACAGACAGCTACACAAACACACTATTGGTATAGCTGTGGCGTCTTCACCCCCAAACTCTCCTGTGGCAGATGTCCTTGTTTCAGCCCTGTCCTACTCACAGGCTCCCTGCTATGAATTCGCACTCTCAGTGCTTGGTTGCTGAGCTCTTCTATGGTAGGGAGGGCCTCGGCTGCTTGAACTTCACAGCAGCTGGGTGAGGAAGTCAACCTTTTCTGCACTGTGCTTGCTACCTAGCTTCTGACCTGCTCACCATTTTGTTTCATTTTTAAATCTGGGCAAGAGAGGGGGCGTCCAAGCCTGAGGGTCTAAAGACCCAGATCAATACCCAAGTAAAGGAGCAGAGCAGGGAAGACTTGGGGTGGGGTGCAACTGCGCTGCTTCCACAACCTTGTGTGGCAAGCCATGATGTGTCTCCTGAGCACTACGTTGAGGTGAAACAGAAGGCAAGAAGCAACCATTGCACTAGTTGCATTCTTGCCAAGATCAGATTGGCTGCCAAGACTACCTCAGCCTTGATTCATACATCCGAAGTCTGGGGGCAGGAGAGTGACCTACTGTGCTGAGCATCTTCCAGTGACATTGACCCAGTTCTGGGTTTGTTTGGTTTGGGGGGAGGTGGAGGTGGGGGTGCCCTTTATGTGAACAGAACCTTTTCTTCAAAGCCAGGTTAAGGAATATGAAAGCATTTAAGCCCCATAGGGAGACAGCTTGCTTTGTCCTAAACTTCACTCCTTTGCAAACCCAACAGC
This sequence comes from Rhizomys pruinosus, assembly GCA_009823505.1. Taxonomy (NCBI): domain Eukaryota; kingdom Metazoa; phylum Chordata; class Mammalia; order Rodentia; family Spalacidae; genus Rhizomys; species Rhizomys pruinosus. Next base: position 490,676 of record VZQC01015689.1, read on the forward strand.
ATTCTTGTCCACAGGAGTCTGAATCCCATTTCACTTTAGCAGATTTGTGCTCCTGCGCCTGGGAATCTCAAGGTAGTAATTCTAATAGATTCTCCCTAGGACCCTGAAAGACTGAGAACCCTGGGCGTGGAGCTCCAGGTAACCATTCCCTCCATTCTCATCGGCACCACGCTGCATCACCTTAGAGGCAGCCTCACTTTGTCAGACATTTCTTCTCGAAAAATCCAAATTGGGAAAATAAATTAGTCTTTGTTTCTTTCTAGGCATACCTCCTAAAGTGCCTCATCATAAGTGAATAGTAATCTTCTACTTCATTTCTCAGCAGAGGCTTCCAATCCTTTTTCCTAACCTTCATCTGGGGCAGCCATTTCTTATTCCCCTCCTTCATCAACAGACATTCATCTCAGACCTTCACACCAGTGATTTCTCATTCTCTGTATTCCTGATTTTGACCACTAGAGGGCAATGCTGGATCAGCCAAAACACCAGGTGCTCCACCCCATTTTATCCCCCACCTTGCTGGATCATTTCAGGATGCAGCTTCCTAGAAGACAAAAAACAAGGACCCTTTGGGCTAACTGCCCTGCCAAGATTATTACAATACCTTCCTCACACCTGAGGCCACAGGAATAGAAGGCAGTTCACTGGCAAACAGATCCAACCCCATGAGCAACACATTCCCCCGAGAATGAGACTGAGAGAGACCTTACCTAACCAGAAACAATCTGTCTCTTTGACCAGGGAAGGCAGTCTTCCACCCAATGAAATGTAAGCCCTTGGGACGACATCATTAAGCCCTGAATTCCTGGTACTACTGCAGTATTTATCAGCAAATACTACATGGATGGATGGATGGATGGATGGATGGGATGGATGGATGGGATGGATGGATGGATGGATGGATGGATGGATGGATGGATGGATGGATGGGATGGATGGATGGATGGATGGGATGGATGGATGCATGCATGTTTGGATGGGATGGATGGATGGATGGATGGATGGATGAATGGGATGGATGCATGCATGCATGTTTGGATGGGATGGATGGATGGATGGATTGATGGATGGGATGAGATGGAGGGAAGGAGGGAGATAGGAAGGGAGGAATGAATGGAATGGATGGATTGATGGGATCAATGGATGGTTGGATGTGATGGATGGATGGTTAGAAGGATGGATGGATGGGGTAGATGGGATGGATGGATGGAGGGAGGGAGGGAGGGATGGACAGATGGATGGAGGAATGGATAGGTGGAAGGAAGAAAGGATGGATGGACACATGTAAAAATTGGAATTTATCAGTTTCAGATTTGTGGCTCTTTTCCATCTGTTTGTCAGTTGCTGAGCGTTCATTTTTGAAGATGGTTGAAGATGCTCAGATTGGTCATCACTATACAAATGGTGTTTCAAGCACTACTTCAAAAGTTTCCAATCTTATTTTTAGGAACTCTTTCATTATGTTGTCCATGTATACTAAGACCTCGCTGCCTGGAACTAACTGGGGAGGGGGAGGAAGACACTGTTCCATTGATAGCACTATCTTACAGCCTCCTCTTGTGAACTATGTAGCATCTGTCAAATTCCTTAAGAGATTAGTGGGAATCCATGCCCCTCCCTGTTAAGCTCAGCCTGCTCTTCTGCACCTGGTGTCTCAGGAGACTCCTCTCCAGGCTACACTCCTGTCTGCCTTCATTACAATGGATCTGGTAACATCATGGACACAGACTGCTCCCCTGTTCACTCAAGGCACCAGGGAGAGAAAGCCATGCATATTTTGAAGCCAAAAACCCAATGTGATACTCCAATTTCCAACCAACTTCTACATAGCAATATCAGTCCTACACCCCAAATAAAAATTTGTAGGTACCATGACATCTCCAAGTGCACCTTTTCTTCCCAACCTAAAACCAGCTCTCCCTGCCTTGGAATGATTGACAAAAGAAAAAAAATATTTCATTCAAGAAAAGTTTACATTTGCCCCTCTCAGGTAAGATCTGATCCTCACAGCCCTGAAGGGGAAAAACTGGGGTTCATCTGTATTATTGGAATTTATGGAAATCTATAAGGAGCACCAATATCTCAAACATGACTAAATTCATGTTTGAAGAAACATGCCCTTAGTTCTAACTAAAAAGTAAGCATTTAAGTTTTCTTCATGAATCACCATTTTGGTGTGCCATATCTATGTTTAATTTTATGAACACTTTTATAATCTCTGAAACAAAGAGTGACCAAATTGTATCCAGACTCTTTGCTCAAACTATAGAAACCCAGCAATATTTGCAGTCTTCAAGGATCCATTCAGTTATATTAAAAGGGAAAGCAAGGGGCTGGAGAGATAGCCTGATGGTTAAGAGTACCGACTGCTCTTGCAGAGGACCCGGGTTCGATCCCCAGCACCCACATGGCAGCTGAGAACCATCTGTAACTCCAATTCCAGGAGAACTCCAGTTCCAGGGGAATCCGAGACCCTCTTCTGACCTCCGCGGCATTGCACGACACGGGTGCAGAAACCTACATGCAGACAGCACACTCATACACATACAAAAATAAATAAAATTTAAAAAATTTTTTTAAAAAAAGGGAAAGCAAGGCTGAGTGTGGTGGCGCACGCCTTTAATCCTAGCACTTGGGAGGCAGAGGCAGGTGGATCTTTGTGAGTTCAAGGCCAGCCTGGTCTACATAGCGAGTTCCAAGACACCCGGAGCTACAGGGAGACCCTGTCTCAAAAAGACAAAAAAGAGGGGGGAAGCAAAAGGGGTATAGAGACCATCTTTTCTAACATAGTTCTGTTGTAAAAAAAAAAGTTCTAGGCTGGTGTAGTGGCATATACCTTTAATCTCAGCACTTAAGAGGCAGAGGCAGGTGGATCTCTGTGAGTTCAAGGCCAGCCTGGTCTACAGAGTGTTCCAGGACAGCTGGGGCTACAGGAAGACTCTGTCTCAAAAAGACCAAATTAAAAAAATTTCTAATAGGGCTTTAGAGATGGCTCAGCAGTTAAGAGCACTGGCTGTTCTTGCAGAAGACCAAGATTTGAATCCCAGCACCCACACGGAGGCTAACAACCATCCATAACTCCAATTCCAGGGGATCTGATGCTCTCATCTGTCCTCTGTGAGTATCACACAGCATAGGTACACTTGCACACATGCATGCAATACACACATACACATAAAAAAGAAAAAAATTTAACTTCTAACTTAAACCTGTCCTTAGAATAAAACCCTAGGTCTTCAGAGCACGTGGTCCTAAACCTCATGTTGAAAAATAAAAAAGATGTCCCTTGACACCTTTCCTGGGAACAAACAGAAACTGAAAAAAAATCATTATAGGAAGACATTTTTCTACCCATAGAAGTTGAGTTGATCACATATTACGTATGCTCTACATGATGACTCCCAGAATGCATTAGTGTGATTAGAGGAGAGGCCTCCAGGGTAATATCTCTTTCTGTACTTATAAAAAACAATGCATAGAAAATTTCTATAGAGACTGATTGACGTCAACACATGAGACTCAAGAGGCAGGGGACAGACACCCAGGGTTAGCTCACAGGCAGGGGACAGACATCCCAGGGTTAGGTCACAGGCAAGGGACAGACACCCAGGGTTAGCTCACAGGCAGGGGACAGACACCCAGGGTTAGCTCACAGGCAAGGGACAGACACCCAGGGTTAGCTCACAGGCAGGAGACAGACACCCAGGTTTAGCTCACAGGCAAGGGACAGACACCCAGGGTTAGCTCACAGGCAGGGGACAGACACCCAGGGTTAGCTCACAGGCAGGGGACAGACACCCAGGGTTAGCTCACAGGTAGGGGACAGACATCCCAGGGTTAGCTCACAGGCAAGTGACAGACACCCAGGGTTAGCTCACTGCATCCAAGTCCAGCGCTGCCTTGGGCTCTGATTTCCAGGTCCAGATCTCTGGTGGGTGAATGTTGCCTGAAGCCTTCACACCAAGTCTAACATTCAAACTTGACATTTCTGGCAGGCCACAGACAGTTCTGCCTAGTGATTTTGGAAAAGCCCAGAACCGTTTCCCATGTTTTCAACCTTGTCCCTGACACAGTAGCTGGGTGAGAAGTGTCATGTTATCGCCCTTCAAATCACAGCCTTGTCTTAGGACTCTAAAGCCAAGCAACCCTACTTATTAAATGGTAGTTTCAACTTTTCATGCTTCTGTGGTAAAGCAAGAAATCCTAGTCTTTCTAAACTGCACACACTGGGTGACCCCAGGGAAGTAATCTCAGTATGTTACCTTGAACACTAAGAACCCTAAAAAAGACCATGAATTCAAAATATCACTAGTGTTGGGATCCAGATCTTTCTGTTTATTCACCAGAAATAAAGTTTTCTTCCAAGTTCTATGTAAGGTACAACAGTTTGCTGACAGACTCAGAAAAGATTGAGCCGGGCGTGGTGGCACAAGCCTTTAATCCCAACACTCAGGAGGTAGAGACTGGCAGATCTCTGTAAGTTCAAGGCCACCCTGGTCTACAGAGTGAGTTCCAGGCCAGTTGGGGCTACAGGAGACCCTGTCTCAAAAAAAATTTATAAAAAAAAAAAAAAATATATATATAAATATATATATATATAATATGATATATATATATATATACCAGGCTGTGCCTTGAACAAAGCACATGGGCAGCCTCTTGAAAGTCAATTCCCTAAAATATACCTCTTAGACATGGACCTTTCTAAACAGTGAGAGAAACAGAGCATGTGTTTAATGGACAAAGACATAAACAGATATTCTTATCACTAATATTTTAAAGTCAGACCATGATAAATGTTTGTCAGGGCACAGTGCACAGTTGCTCAAGGAAGGGAGAAATTAGCTTAGTTCAGGAGGACCAGGAAAGGTTCCCTGGTGAGAAGAAACTTAAAGGGTGAATGATTATGATGAACAGAGGAAGCAGAGAAGAACATGGCAGGTAGAGAGGATGCAGCGTGAGTAAAGGAAGCATAGACTCGTGTTTAGGAACTGTATGGGAATGGAGTCTGCATTAGCCAGAGCAGAGGATACCTGGGGCGTCCTGGGGGATAAAGGTCCCGTGAACCCGTTGAAGGGACATGGATTCTAGTCTGTAGAAAATGGGCAGAAATCAGAAGTATGTAAGAAGAAATATATTTAGAAACTGTCTTAGAAAGATCACTGTTGATGTGGAGATTAATCTGGGACTAAAAGAGCATAATCAGCCATAAAGTTAAAGCAAACCTGAGATGGACATTGATAAGGATTAGAGCTCAAAAGTAGATGAATGACGTGATGTGTGGGAAAATAAAGAGAAGGGAAAGATAATCTCTTCTGATGTGGTGACCATGTGCTAGAAAATTCTCTGTCTCATGCCCTAGGGTCTTAGCATTAGAAATTAATCCTCGTTTATTTTTAGTATATTAGATTTAAGGTGTTAGTCCTTCTAGGAATATTTTCACATTTCTGTAATCCAAAAGATTAATCTCCAAAGGCAGAATTCTAGGGACTAATAGAGAAGATTTGGGAGCCCAGAGTCTTCGAAACTCTAAGTCATTACACTGTTGAGAGCTTATTACTTATAAGCCAGCTACATGAATATTCACCCAAGTATTGAGTTTATATAACTATTTCACAATTGTTTGAATATGAAATCTATGTGGAACAACTCCAAAGGTATTCTTCTATAATTTCTCTTTTCTCCTGTCTCTTCGGTTGGTGCAAAGGAACTCAGATCCAAAGAAAATCTGCTGCAAATTCTTGGCCTCCTCTTTTAGTCCCAGCTTCGTGCCATCTTAATGAGGCATGTCTCCCAGCACCGGGACAGCTGTCCCTAGGAATTTTGGGTAGACTTGCCCAGGGCCACCATGAAGCACATATACCTCTTCTCAACCAGCCCACTGTCCCAAACACCATCAGTGCTGTATGGCCAAACCAGTGGAGGAAACTGACCCTCTGTATTATGCCACCTACTCTAGTAAAGGTCTACTCACAAAGTTACCACCCATCTCCATTAGACTGTCCAGGTGTCTACATGGTCAAAGCTACCCCAATTCTCACTCGGTATAATGCTAAGACCCTAGTGACAATCTCCTTATATCTATCCATTGTACTATTATCCTTTTCATGCTGTTTATGAGAACATTTGGTCCGAAAAGAAAGTGGTTTGGGAAGAGAAAATAGAGATGAGGTAAGAAGATAGCAGTGCCAGAAAGGACGAGAAAGAAGGGAGCGAGGCAGAGAGAAAGACCAAGACAAGCAGGAATAGGAAAAGAATGCTTGACCTCCTAAAGTCGGAAGTGAGATCTGTCCTTAGATAGCCTAGTATTTAGCCTAAATTAAAATTCTCCGGCTCTGCAGTCTTTATGTGCACAATGAACAAGAAGGCATTGTACCGAGGTTCTGCCACCACTGTGGCATTATAGGGTGATAAGAACACCAAATCCAGGACTACAGAACTTTGTCAACTCATAGAGTGGTTTCTTGACAAGAGGGCAGCTAAAAGGAAGGTGGAAGGGAGGGAACACTCTGACTCTCTGGGCAACTTGGGTTTCTAGGGAATGTTCCAGGATGATCGGCTCATGCCTCACGGTGTGAGCTATGACAACACCCTGCCTAGACAGGCACAGACTCAAGGGGCCCCCTCACCTCACCCCTGCCCAGCATTGTATATATCCACTGACAGGCTATGTCTTTTTCTCATACCTCAAACTAAACCTCGTCAGCAGACTCTCAACTCCTGGATGGCAGAGATGCTGGGCTGTGTTTTTCTTCAGTTGTATGTGCAGCACCCAACAGAAAGCTTATATGCAGTTGTCGCTCAAGAAACATCTACTGAATAGGTGGTTGATTGATTAGTTCATTACAAATGAACAAATTGCCTCCTCCCCGTGTGGCTTCTGAAGAGCAAATTCCACAACCAGAAATTTCCAGCGGGGCAACAGCAGCACCGTGCATTTAGAAAAATGGCTGTTCACACTTCTACTCGGCCTTCTGTGTGCCTTAGATTCCTGAAATCCGGAAACAGGCACCCAAGAGATTGTGACCCACCAAGTGTCTTTCAAAAAAATATTATCTCCCTAGTTGTTTCCCTTCAAAGAAAATGCCTCCTGAGACTGATAAGCAAATGACACCATATGCTGAAAACACAAGCCTGGTATGGTGAACAGGGATGTAAGCCCCCTCTAAGAAAGCCTGTTGGATCACCACCTCTGAACAAATCTGAGTGCTTTTTTCAATAGCACAGGCACCAATCACCCCCAAGGACCTCTTTTCTTTATTGTTGCAGCAATGAAGAGCCACATGGCCATCGTAGATAAGGTGGCCCAAGTGAATTACGCATGCAAAGGAGGCCAAGTGGCACAGCACTGAGAAGAACAGCAAAGGTGTTATGTACCAGCTTCTCTGAGTTGTGCTTTCCGTCCTGGTAAATGGGTGTGTTCCCAACACTTCTCGTTTCCTATTCCTTTCTACTCCAGGTGCCAGCACTGAAATCATGCAGTTTCTAATATGGCTTCCATGAGTAAGATAGGGTGACGCTCCAGCGCCAGTTTTTACAATGCCGATGGGACTCATGACTCTGTGTAGTGCTGTCTGCAAGGAGCTAACCAAAGTCTCTCCTATGTCTACCATGCCCTGAGGCACTGAGGAATCAGAGCATTACCATTTGTCTGTGGACTGAAAATTGCTCTCCGGTATAGTAAGTATTAAGTATGTGAAGACAAGAGACAAAACCATTTACTACTATGCACTAAAGATACCTTGACACAAGCTGGATATTACTCAAAACAAAAAATTATAAGCCCCAAGCAGGCACAACAGAGAAAATCTAGTCTACCAATGAGGCACAAGGCATTTAGTGTCATCTTGAGCTTTCCTCATTTATTCATCACTCATTCAAAAGTAAGAAGTGCTTTATGCCTTTCAAATTGATACAATAAATACTGTGGGGACACAAACTAACAACAAGAACTTCTCAAATAGTAAAATATATTTAGCAGGTATCATTTCTCACTTTCTTCTTGTTAAACTGTGAGAAGTGAAAATTCAATCCTATTGACTTTCTTGAATCTTCCACCTGAAAATAAAAGCACAGTCCCTGATTCTCAGAGTAACAAATGAATTACACACAAGTGTGCAAATTCAAGGCCAGAAATTAATGTCTTAATTACAGACTCTGGACAATTTGCCACATTTCTAAATACCTGAAAAATATTAAATACCTTTATATGTAGACATTTTAAAATAAAATGGATGGCTAGTTGAATCGATGAATGAATCAATGAATTAATGGAGAGCAGGTAGCCTCATAAAGTGACTGAGTTCAACTTCAGACTTGAAGCCAGATTTCCTCAGATATGAATCCCAGACTTTATTGAATCATTGGCGATATGACCTTGGGCAAGTTACTTTATATCTTTCTCATCAACACCTCCTGAGAGAATTATTACTAGAAGTAAGTGAATTATCTAGTGTCAACATATTTAGGGCAAGGCTTGGTACACAGGAAACAGAATTAATTACTCTTGCTATTGGTGGTGATGTTATCGTGATGATAATTACATTTCTCTATAGTTGGCTGTGTTGAGCCTTTAGGAGGTTGTTGATAAGAATTAAGTCAATTTCTGGGCTGGGGACAAGGCTCAGTCAGTAAAGTGCTGCTCTACACACATGAGGACCTAAGTTAAGATCCCCAGAACCCATGTAAACAGTTGGGCATGGCGGTACACACTTGTAACCCCAGTACCAGTAGAGGGCCCCAGTACTAGTAGGGGGTCAGAGATGGGAGGATCCCAGGGGCTCACTGGCCAGCTAGTCTTGCTTATACAGTGAGTTCTGGATTCAATGAAAGACCCTGTCTCAAAAAAGTAAGGTAGAAAGCAAGAGAAGAAGACACCCAACATTGACTTTCAGGCTTCATATACATCTGAATGTAGACACACACACACACACACACACACACACACACACACACACACACGAGAACTAAGTCGATTTCTTGGACAACTAACATTCTTTTCTATACTAACATCCTTTCTAATAGGAATTACAGATCAGTGGGAATTTAGAGAAATATAATTCAAAAGACCTTCAGGATCTTTTTCAAAGGATTCTGATAAATTATTAAGGGGCGCCTACACAGAAAAAACAAATAAGAAGGTGATTTTTGTTTGACCCTCATAAAACAAGCAAACATAGACTTTGTGAGATATTAAAATACAAGTGCCCCACTCATTAAATGGGCATAATAATGGAATAATTTATAAAAGTACATCCAGAAATAAAATAAAAGCTGTTTGTGGACACAAATATAGGTAATAAATTAGTTCTATAAAAATAAAAGGCAGACTAGGATGACCTGAAAAAGTTCTCTCCTCCAAGAAGGCAACAAAGAAGTCAAGGTACACCTGACCTTACATCATCCTGTCAGGAACAGCCCAAGGCTCCAGGCTAAGCAAAGAACATCACCTATGCCTATTCAGAAACTACATATGGAAACTCCTCGGTGTGAGATCTGAGATGAGAACTGAGGGTAATCGAAGACTGTCTTCTTTATTTTCCCTCTGAAGATACAAGTTTTCCTGCTGCTTCAGATCATGTCTGTATTTATTCTTGAATGGAAATTCTAATCCCCTACCGTATTGCTGGCTTTTTTCATTTGCAGCCAACATATGGGCTTATCAGCACAGATGCCCCCTACCTCAGCTCCTCCAAGGTACGAGATAGTACAAAATGGGTTTTTCTTGGGCCAAGAATTTGGGAAGGATTCTTTGTTAAGTCTGGTGTGGGGCTCAGATTTCAAAGTCTCAACTTCGATGGCACCAATCCTGAGTTTGCTTAGTGGGCAAACTGGTATTCCCTCTAGGCTTTTTCTTTCCTGGGACACTTGAAGTCACTGGAGACCTGTCCTCAGAATTGTTGAATGTGCACAGGTTTCCTAAAGGACACTTCCAGTTCTTGGGAACCCTGGTTCATTCTTTGTCAGTAACCCCATGCAAAGGGAAATGTAACCCTCTGTCAGGTCTCTGATTTGTCATTCATTAGCCACAGTTAAGTGCCCATGACAGCTATCATCCTTTCTTCTTTTCCAAGCTGGCTACTGCCAATGGTAAAGGAAAGTTTTAAGGAAGAGCATCTTGGTGAGCTATTCATAGTCCCAAGGACAGGTTTCCAGTAGTGACATGTGGAAATCAAAATGAAAATCATGTTGGAGCTGATAAAATACCTCAGTCTGTTCCAACTGTTTCATCATCTTTAAAGGACAATCAAAGAAAAAGTGACCAGGCACATTGAATTAGTTAAGTTGTCATAAGTCTCAGCATACGGAATTGGAATAATTCATTTTGTATTCAACAATATATATTGTCTACCATGGTCCTGATATCATGAAAGAATCACGCTCAAGGCAAGTAGCACAAGTTCCTGGTTATTCTGGAGTTCAAATCGTAGTAGGACAGAAAGTACAGTAGAGTCAAGGCAGGTACGTATGGCTGCAGGAAGAGGTCACAGATTGGAATTATGATATTTAAATCTCAGGATGACCTGTTAGGTGATGGGAATCAAGCAAACATCCTAACAGGATCAAACCTTGAGCTTCAACTCAATATGAAAATGCTGATTAATTTACATCCTAAGGCCCCAAGTCAGCAATGGTAGCACAGTTACAACTCGAAGCATCTCAGTTCATCTCTGTACTATTTTCCTTGGCAGCTGCCTCGCCCAGTGCCACACAGCTGGGTAAGTGAATCGCAGATGGAATATTGGCAGCCGAAATCTCTTTAGACACAAATAAGACTGTGATTTTCCTTGACACCCTTTGAAATTCCACTAATTTCTCAAAATTTCTCATGTTTGCTTTAAAAACAACCAGTGAGGCCCAGACATTTCAGGAAAATAAATCAAAGATATAAAGTAATCCTAACAGTTTACATATTCTGAGCTCAAACCAAATAGAAGAGGAGAATCACATTCTTGCCGAAAGGAGACCTGGGATGGCTGGCACCCAACGTCCTGACTAACCTCATCTGTCTGGGGGGGGGGGGTGCAAGTCCTGCAAGCTAGTAACACCAGAGAAACCAGAAAGAAGTTAGAACCAGGATGAAGGCTGACGAAGGCTGTCCACGAACAGAGACCCATCACAGGCACACGTCACAGTCTGATCTGGCTGTTACCAAAGCTTTGTGTATGAAGTTTGAGGGAACCTAGTAAAAGATAAACAAAGGAAACAGCTTTTCTTTACTAAATTTACACTTTTTCTTCACCCAAAGAACACTGAAGATGAGGAAAGTGGATGTCTCCTCAAACCAAGGGCAAAATAAGCCTTGAAAGTTCCAATTATAGAGAAAATATCTTCTGCCACTCTTTTCCATGAGGATTTGGGTATTCCTCTAGATCAATGTATGATGCCATGGACTGGGGAGAAGAGACCATCAGAGAGAAAGCTGGTAGGCCGAAGGCATATGAAGCAGGACTGGTTTTATTTGACTTCGTTTTATTTCTCATCCCATATAAACAGACACAGCTGGGCTCTATGCCCTTAGACGCCCTTAGAGACAGTGTGGTTCCTAATGACATAGGAGATACCTCTGACATGGCTCCACCCAACAAATCCAAAAGTCCTATGGAAAAACTAAGAGTTAGACAGAAGCCTCATTTCCTCAGAGGAATGAATACTCTGTATCAGGCTTGAAATGATGAGTTCTCTGTCTCCACTGGTGAATATGGCTCAGGCAGGGAGCTATGTAAGACCTAGTCACTCACCTATGCTGACCAGGCAGAAGAGGTGAAGAAACCAACGCCCATGGTGAACCCACAAGTATGCACCAAGAAAAGAACTGCTTACCTGTGTTCTTTCTTTTTAGCCTCACAGCATCCCTGCAAGATAACTACAATTTCCCTGTTTGCTAATGAGGAAATTAAGAGCTGGAGATGAAAAGCAAAATTCAAGCCATAGATGATTAGACCTTCAAAAGAGGTACTTGTTTTACATAAAGATAGTCTGGGTAGTGACTCTGCCTCGGCAATGAACTATGAGCCACTTCTATTTCAAGCAAGTTCTGTTCAGGTGGATGCTGAACACATTTTCCTGCCCAAAAGAGCCCCACCTCTCCCTACATCCTCAACAGTGAGCAGAAGACCTAGACCCCAGGTTTTAGGCTGGTTGTTGGTAAATCTTCCTCTAATCTCAGCTTTCACTAGGTGAGCAGCCAGCCCTCTAGACTCCTTAGGAGTCAGGAGGCTCCAAGCAGAAATCCTGCTTGGCTAACAAACATCTGCTGAGCTACTAATATTGACAGGGTCTGTCCTGGGTAGTGGGAATGTAAATATAAACAGTTTCTGTTCTAAATGATCTTCAAGACCTATTCAGGAAACTAATTATAAGACGGTTATAATAAAATTGATTCATCCCTGTGGTGGTTTGCATGAGTGTCCCCCATAGGCTGTAAGTAATCAGACATTTGTCTCCAGTAAGTGGTGCTGTTTTTGGAGGTCTTAGAAGGTGTGGCCATGCTGGGGGAAGTGTGTCACTGGGGGCAGGCTTAGTGAGTTTTAACAAGCCTCTGTGGTCTACAGTTGCCCTCTCTGTTTCCTGTGCTCTTTGCAAGATATGACCCTCGGTTTGCTGCTCCAGCTCCAGCCGCCACGCCTCCCACCACAATGGACTAATTCCTTGGAACCATCAATCGTAAGCTCAAATAAACTCTTCCTTTTATAAGTTCCTTGGTCTGGTGTTTTATCACAGCAACAGAAAACTGACTAATACAGTTATTGGTACCAGAGAGGGGCTGTTGGCTGTGAAGACCCTGACCATGTGTATGTTTGGAGAAGTGTGGAAGACTTTGGAACTTTGGGCTGGAAAGGCTGTTGACTATTGTAAGCAGAGCTTAAAGGGCCATTCTAGTGGAGGCCTGGAAGAAAGCATGGCTGCAAAAGATGTGGTTCCAGGGGAAAATAAAGACTTAGGCAGCAACCGGGATATTTTGATAAAGAGTCTGGCAGCAGTTTGCCCACAGCCCAATGCCTTGCCTATGCTAAGTTGAAAAGCATGAGTGGACTGATGTCTTTGGTGGAGGATTATTTCAAGACAGCCTGTTGTGGAAATGGTTGGTGGCTGGCTTTTAATGGTGAATATTATACAGAAATACTTAAAAAAAGAAAAAAAAGAAAGAAATCAGAATGTACAGGTGGATCTGAAAAACTGCACTAGGAAGATTAAAGGTGTGCCAAGGCATGTGAAGGAGAGGCTCCCCTTTATAAGGAGATTAAAGTATTAAGGGAGGCCTGGAGATTTACAAGTAAACAACAGAAATAGTACCTTCACGGCAAGACCACACCCAGCTAATCCTCCAGCAAGTCCAGGGCAGAGAAAAATTGCAAATGTGGTTAAAATAGGAGAGATTCCATCCAACTTGCAGTCAGAATCGGACATTTCATCACGTGGTGCTGGCTTTAGGAGGCACGAAGGATGCAAGAGTGAAGGGGTATCAGTTCTTCCTCCACGTTTCAGAGAGCCAAAGAGGCCAGGCGAGTACAGCAGGGGCCGCCCGATGAAGAAGGCCCTGAATAGGCCCATGCATGAAGCTGTGAGTGTGAAATGAAGCCTGGTTGGCAGCAGAAAACCCCAAGAAGACATCGAGATGCACCCCGACCTGTGAGCTATCTGCCAAGGAGAGCTGCATACAGGGAGTGGTTACCAGCCTAAGAAAGAGAGTATGTTCAAGCAAAGCTGGAAGAGCTGAGCCATCTAAGCCCTTTGGACGGAAGTCAAGTCCAGATAGTTGCATGTGGAGCTACAGGACTTGGCGTTTGCCTGTGGTTCTCGGTCTTGTTTTGATCCAGTATTTTTCTCACTATGCCTCTATTCCTCCCTTTGGAATGGGAATGTGTATTCGGTTCCACTGTACATTGGAGTATGTAATTGCCTTTTGATTTACAGGAGCTTACAGTAAGAGATTGGCCTGAGTCTCCAAGGAGACTTGGACTGTGGACTTTGAATGGCATTGAGACTGTAAAGACTGTGGGGACTTTTAAGGTTGGACTAATGCATTTTGCTATTTTATATGGTCGAGCAGCCTATGAGGCCAGGGAGTGGAATGTGGTGGTTTGCACGAGTGTTCCCCCCATAGGCTGTAAGTATCTAGACATTTGCTCCTAGTTGGTGTGCTGCTGTGTTTTTGGATGGTCTTAGGAAGTGTGGCCATGCTGGGGGAAAGTGTGTCACTGGGGCAGGCTTAGCGCGTTTTAACAAGCCTCTGTGGCTACAGTTGCCCTCTCTGTTTCCTGTGCTCTTTGCGAGATGGCCCTCGGTTTGCTGCTCCAGCTCCAGCCGCCATGCCTCCTGCCACAATGGACTAATTCCCTGGAAACCATCAACATAAGCTCAAATAAACTCTTCCTTTTATAAGTTCCTTGGTCTGGTGTTTTATCACAGCAACAGAAAACTGACTAATACAATCCCATAGCCCAAAATGTTCAGGAAGCCCAGAAGGCTTTTCACCATAGCCACAGGCTACAGTGAGTTCAGGAAGCGGTGACGACAGAGACATTAGAGGAAGGAGTCGAGGGCGAGACGTTCGACGACTAGGTAGACCAGAATACATCTTTGGATCTGCAATCCTTTTCTATGGCTGAAGCATGCCATATGAAAGAGACTTAAAGTAAGGCTGGAGGAGGCAACAGGTCAGAAGTAAGGACTGCACCGGGGGTCATCTGGAGGTAGAAGGGCCATCACTTGCAAATTGGTTTGCTCTTTTATGTACTCTCTCTCCCTTGGGAGAGCTCTCTAGATGTAAAACCTGGCCTGTCCTATTTAGCTCTCAAGGCTCAACCCAGGGTTCTGAACATCTCAAGCAGAAAGAGCTCTTCCTCTATGCTCCTGGAAACACTGGTACTCTTTTTTTTTTTTTTTTTTTTTTTTTGTCTTTTTCAGACGGGTCTCCCTGTGCCTCCCGCTGTCCTGAAACTCACTTGTAGATCAGGCTGGCCTTAAACTCACAAAGATCCGCCTGCCTCTGCCTCCCGAGTGCTAGGATTAAAGGTGTGTGTCACTAAGCCCAGTGGGTCTCTTTTATAGGAACTAATTCCTCTGTTGTTTATCTACCCTTCCCACCCACCCCCCAAAAAAACACAAAACACCTGACTGCTTTGAAGCCAGAAGCCATGTCTTTTTTACCTTTCTAACTCCCTAATAGTATCTGACCTGTAATTGGTCAGGTACCTGGTTGTTTGTTTGGTTGGTTTTGGTCTTTTTGAGACAGGGTCTCCCTGTAGCCCCAGATGGCCTGGAACTCACTATGTAGACCAGGGTGGCCTTGAACTCACAGTGACCACTTGCCTTTGCCTCCCAAGTGCTAGAATTAAAGGCCTGTGCCACCATGCCCACCTAGCCTACATTTGTTGCACCAACACCCTAACTGCCTGTGATCTCACTAGCCTTTCACATCTCCCTCTAAGGAAGTGACTACTACCAATGGCCTTTACAGCAGATAAGACTTGACACAGATACAGAGAGACAGCAGCTCACAGCAGCTCTTGGCAGAGAGCTGGGAGAGCTTCAGCCTAGTGCAGAGTCATCCCCAGTGGAGCCATGCTGTGGACCTGTATACTCCTCTACCTTGTTATCTTCTGCACAGGTAAGAACTGGCGCCCGGGCCTCTTATTCTTCAGGAAGTATATTCATATGGTCAACTTTCTGGGCTTGAGGTAATGAGAGCACATTAAGCATGCTCTCACACTCCATCTCCTTGGAGTGAAGGGAGCTCTTCTTGGCTTCTCTGACTTTAGTTTTTTTTTTTTCCTCTTCAGGGGTCTCTTTGGATATAATTTTGAAGACAGACACCCAGAATCTCAGTGTTCTATCTGGGAAGCCTGCCACCTTCCACTGCACAGTAACAGGAGGGGACTTGAAGAATTATCAAATGAGCTGGCAGAAGAAGAGTGAAGATAATGCCCTGGTTTAAATATACAACAAAATAACACTTCTACTGACAATCTAGGGAACCATTTCAAAGGGAAAAGTTAATATTTTAAAAAGTCAATTTATACTTGACATTCCAGTAGTAACAACAAAAGACGCTGGGACTTATTGCTATGGGACGGACATACACAGTGGGACGATTCTGATTCTGGTCACTTCAAGAAGTCTTAGGGTCAAACCAAGGTAGCAGAATCAATGAGAGACCATCTCAGGCTGATGTGTGTACCACAGCTGAAATGAGGCCTCCTGATTATGTCATCGGTCACCTCTGATAAGAGAGGCTAGAGCTGAGCGGGGACAAAGGCCTGATCTTTGAAGTTCCTAAACCAGTTGAAGAGGTAAGAAGAGGTTGTTAGAGTTTGTGTGGAGAAACCAAGGGGCCCTAAACCTATTTCTCAAACTCCTGTTGAAAATAACCTTCAGTACCCAGAGGGCCTCTCATTGTGGCAGCAAGCTGATGATCAGAATCTCTCCTATCATGAGTGTTGTGGCTCATTGCAGTCTTTATTGTGGAAGCTTTCTTGTGCATAAACTAGATAAAACAAGGATGCTTTTACATTAGCATACTAATCACCATTTCCAAAGCTTTTAGTGATACTTTTAACTCTTACTCTGAAGAATGAGTAGAGTCATTCTAAAATATTTCCACAACTCTTTCAGGTATTGGATGCCTTATATCTTAGCTATGGAGAAATTCTGAGAGGGTAGACAGAAAGGTTAATACAAAGGCTTCCTTCATACCAATTACTGACAAAAATGCTGTGTACGGATAATCCTGGCAAAATGAGATGTCTGAGTTGACCGCATAGCAAGTGAATGAAATAGATGAATTACCACTGGAAAGGTCTGAACCTACAGAGCTTGAGATTTAGAGGAACCCAGTGAGGAGACTGGTGGGCAGGAGGGCGCTAAAGATGCAAGCATTTAGTAAGCATTATGGGATATTTTTGCCTTGTTGGCTCTGGTAGCCAACTCTATTTTCTGCTTGGGTATCTATCTGGAAATTTTTCCTCACATAGAGCTAAAGCATTGGCACACCCAGCAGATGTGGCTGTGAAAGGTAAGCCAGAGCTCCCAGTGCCTTCTGTTCAGCATTCCTTCCAATTCACTACCATCTTTATCTCACTGCTACCCAAAAGGCGCTGAGTGCATTCATGGCATTAGGATAGGTTGTGATAATAGAAAAAGGCAAGTTCTAGCCTAAGTTGTATTCCTATCAATGTGCCTACAGTTTCTCTTTAAAACTTGGAATCAGAAAGTACAGTTAAAGAATACAAAAATACGGAGGATAAAGACAACCAAAGTATGATGATACATATGCAGGAATATGCCATTATGATTTTGTATACTTTAAAAAAATGGAAGTATAGAAATAAATAATATGATAGGACATGCTATGAAGCAACGAGTGTTACTAACCTTATGTGTGCACAATGCCCTAAAGAGTTCATGAAAGAACCAACCACTGTAAGAAAGATTTCTTAGACCTTTCTAGACTAGAATGAGTCAGGATTTGAAAAAGTGGGAAAGAAGATATTTTCCCAAGGAGTATACCTCTTATCTCCTGTTATAATTTACTTCGAAATGTAAAGGCTCAACAGCAACAGAAATGTCATTGTGTCACAGTCTCTGTAGGTCAGGAAGGAATCTAAGTGTGGCTTGGCTGGATCATCTGGCCCGGGTTCCTAGCAGTCAGCCAGGGCTGCAGGCATCTCAGAGCTTGACTGGAAGAAGCTCCACGTGAAGCTTGCTCACGTAGATACTAACAACCTGGGTCCTCAATATGGTGACCTCTACAGGACTCCTCTAAACACACCTGGGCCTGGGCACTGCCCAAGCTGGAAACCAGTCTTCACAGTGACAGTCTATCACTTCTGCTTTGTTCTATTGGCAGAAGAGAGTCAATAAGTGAAGCCTACACTGAAGAGGAGGGATTACATGAGTATATGAGTGCCAGAAAGTAAAGACTGTGGGAACCCACCTTCAAGCTCCTTACACGGGGGTCAGGGCAGAAGAACATGGAAAGAAAAAGAAGGCTGAAACACTGGTTGTAACCAACTTGTTTAGAGATCTGTTACTTTGAGGTCATCTAGATTTTATCTTATAGGCTAACATTTTTCAAGTGTTATTACACATATAGAACATCTAAAGATACTGTTTCTAATATGTGTTCTTGACCCTAAACTGCAAACATTCTATCTGGGGGCAGGATTATTCATATAGGGTTTTTTTTTTTAAGAGAAGTTTCCACTATATAGCCCAGAATGGCCTCAAACTCACAGGGATCCTCCTACTTCAACCTCCAGAATACCAGGATTACTAGCATGCACCACTATGCATGATAGGAATATGCATTTGTAACAAGTACCCAAAGAGATTCTAATGCAGGGAGTCCAAGGACCTGCTTTGAAAACTTCTGTTGTAAGCAGAAAAATAAGAGCTGGGATTTTATTTGTTGCATGTTAGTTTGTTTGAATTGTGCAGTGCCTGAGATTGAACCCAGGCTCTTGCCCTGCCCTGTCTTCAAAGAAGTAGCCATTAGATATGATCACACTGTCCTTAGAGCAATGGTTCTTAGTTCCAACTTCATGTGTGAATCACCTGGGGAAAATCTTTGAAAGCATCAATTGCTGGGACACGTTCCTAGAGATTTTGATTCAACTGGCATGGGCTTCAAGCTCTGGGACCCCACATAACTCAAGTCTCTTCTTTCCTAGATCACTTTCTTCCCCCTAGGGTTGAAAACTACTGGTCTAAAACTTTGCTATTCTAAGTGTAGCACAGATCAATGGCATCCCTGTCACCTAGATGCTTTTGTAAATGAAGAATCCCATATATCACCCTAGATATACCAAATTAGAATCTGCATCTTAACAAGGTTATATGCACACTGGATTTAAGAAGCATTTGGGGGGCTGGAGAGATGGCCTAGCGGTTAAGAGCGCCGACCGCTCTTACAGAGGACCCAGGTTCGATCCCCAGCACCCACATGGCGGCCGAGAACCGTCTGTAACTCCAATTCCAGGAGAACTCCAGTTCCAGGGGAATCCGACACCCACTTGAGGACACCAAGGCCAAGCTGCACTGACAGGGGGTGCACATTAAACGGCATTGCAGACAGTTACACTTAATAACATACGAAAGGAAGAGAAAGAAAATTAATTATAAAAAATTTAAAATAAGAAGCATTGGTTATAGGGAATATCTAGCAGAACATCAGGATGGATATTTTTATTAAAAAATGAAAATAAAAATCTTATAGAGTTGTGAAGGCGGAGATAGGTCAAAGGTGCAAAGCGGGTCCATGTGCCTGGTGAAGTGGAGTAAGGGGCTCTTGCGGACCATGGCAGAAGGCAGAAGGGCAAGACTCTATAACAGCAAGAAAAGTGGATATCAAAGTCACCCCTATCAAAAATCTTCTCCTGTGAAAACCAACAACATTCATCTATTCCTGAGGAAAGCCCCCTAGTGACCTAATTGCCCATTAAAGATCCCACATCTCAACTCTGTTGTATTAAAGATCAAGTTTCTAATGCACGAATTTGGCTGGATACATCCAAATGATACATCCATCAGTATTGAAAATTTGTATGGAAGTAAAAACATAAATAGGCTTTACCAAGTGCCATCTAAAAATCCTATTTTTGAAGATTTTCCAAAGTGATTTGAGGGGTACATCAGTGTATGGACTTTACGTATGCAGTCTGTGTCATTCCTCGGAAATTCAGGACAAAACAAATCATTTTTATTACTAATACAATACAATATAATATCTAATGATTTCTAGTTGGGGTGATATTTGACTCAATGCTCACTGGAAGAAAATATTGCATAAATTTTATGTTCATTTCTTATAATTCAAAAGCAGATGAGAATATTAATTAATATATATTAAATGTATGCTTTGTACCATACTATTGTAAAGAATCCACTAAAACACAGGATCGTCTTCCACCAGTTCATGATCAAGCCTGAAAAAAGAACATGGAGTCTTACGTTGCATGATTAAGTTTGATTGGAAACAAGGATTGGAAATAAAAGAACAATAAGCCATTCCCCTTGTAGGACAAATGAGGAGATGAAGTTCTAGCTCATGTTGGGATGGGATGATGAATATGCAGTACACATGCAATAAGCGTGTGAAAAAGCCTGAAGCCAAGACAGACATCCTGGGAGAAAACCACCATGCCTCAGTGACCTGAGAGAATCTGTGCACAAGAGGAAGAAGGGAAAGGTTAGGAGGAGGAGGAGGAGGAGGAGGAGGAGGAGGAGGATAGATTCTGGATAGGTGGAGGAGGAGGAGAGGAGGAGGAAAAAGAGGAGGAGGAAGAGGAAGAAGGAAGAGGAGGAGGAGGAAGATGAGGAGGAGGAGGAGGAGGAGGAGGAGGAGGAGAAGGGAGACAGATAGACAGACAGACAGAAAGACACAAAGACCAAAAGAAAGAAAGAAAGAAAGAAAGAGACAGCAAGACAGAGACAAGAATTAAGTCAAGACCTAGAGAAATTCAAATAATTTTTTCCAATTCTAAATTTACTGGTATGGAACCGAGGAAACCTTCTGCATCGTAGCCAAAGCCCTATGTTTAGGTTAAGTCAGGCCCACTAAAGAACTTACCTAGTGTGGATTTGGAGCAAAGATCTCTGCAGAAATCCAAAGCCAAATGAGTGACACCAATTTTGGTCACTATTTCTGTATTTTCCCTGCCACTGATAATGTAGTTGAGATCTATCTCGGTTCACTTCCATTATTCCATTTTCTGTGATTTTTTTTTTATCCATCATGAAAAAGGCTCAGAATGGCAAAAGGAACTCTCAAAAAAGAAGTCTGAGTTCAATCACTGGGGCTTGAGAATAGAGGGACCACTTCCTCCAGGCTCCTAAGCAGGGATACTATGTGCCTAGGAATAGGAGATTCATGTCTCAGAGCCCAAGGGCAGACAGAAGATGTCCTACATCCGGAAACAATGACATCTGCTGGCTACACTTACAGACAGGTCATACAACACTGCATAGCCATTGTTATGAATGTGATGGAGGAGGAAAGGAGGGATCTGAAACCATGGAAATCAGTTTCGTCCTCTACCTCAGAGGTGGACACAGGCAACCAACAAAGGAATATGTTTCCATCCTACAGTACACTACATATGCTGAAGATGGCACAGCTTTGAAGAAGGCACCTACTACAGCATCTTGAAAGTGCCCAGGAAGTATATACCCAGAGTCTAAATAAGGAAATGGACTTGAGGAATCCACACTGTGACCTTCATTCTGAACAATTAAGATTTTAAATGGGAAATTAGAATCAATGAATGTGAAAGCCGGAAGGAATCTTGAAGATCAAGCAGGAAACCTTCCATTAATTTACATATTGATTGAATAAATGATCCATTCTTGATTAAAATATTTTCAATAAAATATAAAATTGCCCATACCAACTGAGATCTGCCTTTGTTATAACTAACTGTATATCTTTTTTTCTATTACTTTTTTATTTTTTTTCATTTTTTAACGATATGTAATAATTTATGAGTACAAGCATCCTTCATGTAAAACCAATTTGCAAGCAGTTGTGCCCAAACCCACACAGCCCAAGGGTCCCACCATCCAGCTGGGGGGCTTGTATGTTCAATCAAGTTGATCAAACAAGTGTCCAGTCTATATTGCTGTAGTTTCACCATTCACCCCAATCACAGCCCTTACATTCTACCATGCCCCCTCTTCCGCAGATTGTTCCCTAGGCTTAAAAAAGGGGGCACAGGTGGATGAGAAGCAAAACAGTCTACTTTCTCTGGAGCTGTCGTTTCAGATGCTGGTCAACTCTGGCTGTTTCCTTTCATGGGCTGACAGTTTGTCCAGGAATAACCTTTCAGTACTACTAATGAAGCACAGGCAATTGGATATATAGGTATTTAAACAGTACTAACTATTATGGTAGGTTTCTTTGGTATAGACACAGATATTTGGATGGTATGTTAATCTATGAATTACATTTTTTTTTTCTGTAAAATATGACAGGGTCTTACTGTGGCTTATAACATCTCCTAACTGCTAGAGGATGTAAGCTTGTGGCATCAGCCATGGGTTATTCCTCCAAGGAGAGAGCTAATAGCCAATTATATTTGGGATATACGGGCATATGGCTGCCACTGCTGCACCGTATTTCCAGGCAGGTGAGGTGTAGCTGGTGCTGACGGAGGAGTCTTGCTTGACTCAAGGAGACCTATATTTGCTTTATTGGTTTAGTGCCCTTTGGTAACACTCTCTGGTATTCCAGAGACCAACTCTACACTTGCAAGTGCGGTCACAATACAACCTTCCCATGCTTACATCAGGTCTTTGACAGCAGGGCCTTATTGCCTCTCTTCTTGCAAGTTTCCCAGTTTACAGGCAAGAAGCCTTTACCTTTTGGGGGGGCTTGGATCCCCTGGCCAACATCTCCTTGGTAGAATAATCCATTGCTGATATCAGAGCTCTCCTGCATTAATATATTTTGCTTAAGTGCACAGCTTAAGGAGACTTTAGTATTATATTTGGTTCTGAATAGATAATAAACCTTTTCACAGTTCCTATGTCTATTAGTCAATTAAAGAAGGCAGTTTTGGGGCTGGAGAGATGGCCTAGCGGTTAAGAAATGGCCGACCGCTCTTACAGAGGACCCGGTTCGATCCCCAGCACCCACGATGGCCGAGAGCTATCTGAAACTCCAATTCCAAAACTCCAGTTCCAGGAGAACTCCAGTTCAGGGTAATCGTTACACCCTCTTTCTGACCTCGTAGGCTTGCACGACACGGGGTGCACAAACTTGCATGCAGAACAGTACAATCATACACATACAAATAAATAAAAATTAAAAAAATAAGGCAGTCCTTCACCATTTTTACAAGAGATTACCTCTTATAACAGTTGGCTCCAATTTTTTTTTTTTTTGTTTTATTTCATCATCATCATCATATTCTTAATTGTTCTGTGAAGGAGAGGTAAGGAAATCTCTCCTATTAAAACTTGGCAGCACCTAAAAGGTAAGTTTCATTAGGCATTATATTATAATAGTTGTTAACAAGTAGGATCCACAGAAGGGTTTGGTGATACCTGTAGCAGTGTCTGATGCTTTTCTTCCTTACAATGTTAAGATGGGCCAACCATTCTGTTGGCACTTCCTGGTACAACCCACACAATGCAAAGCTGTGTCATTCTTTCTCAGCCATATTCGTAGTGACGGGTGTGACCTGTTGGGAAATAACAAATCTTCCCATAGTTGGTAGTTTAAATTGAATTTGCAGAAGTTTAATTGACAAAAAAAGTTTTTGACAAAAAGTTTTTTTTTTTTTTTTAAGTTTTTGTTTTTTTGACCCATGAGTCTCAAAAAGGTATTTGTAGTAAGCGTTAAACCATTATAGGCAGGGAATCAAGGCACAGAGATTCATCAGATTCACCCAAACTATTTTGGGTGACTGTATTTCATTAACTTGGGAAGCAAACATTTTAATTTCTTTTTTTTTTAATTTTATTTATGTTTTTATGTGTATGAATGACTTCGGCATGTAGGTCTGTGCAGTTGCACCTGTGTTTGGCCAATGCTGCGAATGTGCATGCGCAAGAGGGCAGTTGGGATTCCCCTGGGATGAAGTCAAAGGCAGTTCTCAGCTGCCAAGTTGGGGTGCTGGGATCGGAACTGGTCCTGTGTGCAAGAGGCAGCTGTTGCTCTCGGACCGGCCATTAGGCCATCTCTCCCAGCCCCGCAAACTTTAATTTCTTAAGTTAAATACATCCTACAGGCGTTATTAAAAGGGAGATGCTAACAAGATGGGTACTGTACAACAGGGAAATTATAGAGGACATTTGTATTTGCCAATCCTAAAGTTACTGTTACCAGATTTTCAAGTAAAACAAATGTGGGGATGACAATTTATATTTCCAATGTAGACGAAGGGGTGTACATTACGTTTTTATTTTTATCAGGAGACCTTTAAACCATAATGTTGTTTAATATACAATATTTACTTTTACTAAGTCCTTAAAACACCATGTAACTGTAGACAGAGTCTGAGCAAAATTTTGAGTACTTGCTTGAACTCACATCAATTAAGTTACATTTAATCAAAAACACCGTGTCGCCTCCACTGGCCCTCCCGCCCACCCCTATCCCAATCACCTTTCAGTCAGTTAGTTTTTCTGATTGCAGTCTTCTGTTGTTGCTATGCTTTTTAATATGCATCCCCTCTCCACAAGAAATATTTACATATGGCGATTGGTGGCGCATAGCATCCACAGATGAGGATACCATTCATCGATAGTGTTTGTAGGAAAAAATAACTCTAACAAATACAAACAAGACGAAAATAATCTCATGCAATTTCTGATAGACCACAGTGCAATGAAGCTCAACATCCACACCAGATAAGCCTCAACCGTACAGAAACATGGAGACTAAACACACTCTCCTAAATAATGAATGGGTCAAAGGAAGGGAAAAAAGAAATAAAAACTTTCCTGGAACTGAATGACAATGATAAAACAACACAGCCAAACCTATTGGACTTAAAATGCAGCCTAACGAGGGAAGTTTATAGCCTCTAAAGTGCCTAATTAAAAAAAACAGAAAGAGCCAAGTGAACAGATTGCTAACACGCACGCTAAAATAACTTGGAGAGAATCAAAACAAAATGAACCTGAAACTAGCAGACAAAGAAAGAAACAAAACAAAAAAAAAAAAAAAAATCAAGAGCAGAGCATCAACTGAAATAGAAATTAAAGAAAACCATAAACAAAAATCAATGAAGCCGGGATAGAGGTGGCGCGACACTTTATCCTAGCATTTGGGAGGCAAAGGCAGGGAGGATTTATGCTGCAGTTCAAGGCCAGCCTGGTGTACAGAGTGAGTTCCAGGCACAGCTGTCAGGGACAGGGAAGACCGCTGTCTCAAAAAGAACAAAAAAAAAAAAAAAAAAAAAAAAAGTCAATGAAATCCAAAATGGTTTTTGAGGAGAATAAATACGATAGACAGACCTCTGCCCCATTACCAGAAAGAAAGAAGGAGCAACTCTAAATTCAATAGATCTGTGAATGAAAGGGGGATAATTATCACAGCAGACAATGAAAAGATCCAGACAATCATACGGAAACTACTTCAAAAACAATACTCTAACTCTAAAAGTTCGAAAACCTAGAAAGAAATGGCATTGAATATCTCGAATCCTGGAATCACCAAACTCACCAGGACTAAGCCAAGAGGATCATTACAGTACACAGACCTATATAGTGACATGTGACAGATGTAAAGTAGCCCGAAACTGATAAAAAGAGTCGGGCCCAGACGAAAATGCCAAGGCCCAGATAGTATTCACAGGCGAATTTTATAAAATATTTTCAGCAAAAGAGCTTACAACCGATTACTACTCAATTGTCTGTCAGATGGATACAAATGGACGGGAGTTCTTCCTCAGATTCTTCTTATGAAGCCGCATCACGCTATTACAAAACCAGGGTAAAGAACAAGACCAAAAAGCAGAAAAACTAATAGACCATCTTCCTAATGAACCACAGATGCCAAAATTCTAAAACAAGAAACTGGTCAAATCAGCTATACAGACCCACATCAAGAGAGATCATTCCCATCGGATGAACAAGTTTGGTGGATTCATACAAGATTATTTATATCTTTATATTTATTATGTCTTCTGGAGAAACACAGACCAAGTTTTACCTTAATAAAACCAACTATTTGAAGACAACCTTTTTTTTTTTTTTTTGGTCTTTTTTGAAACTGGGTCTCCCTATAGCCCCAGGCCTGGAACTCACTCTGTAGATCAGGCTGGCCTTGAACTCACAGAGATCCACCTGCCTCTGCCTCCCCCGAGTGCTGGGATTAAAGGTGTGTGCCACCATTCCCAGCTGATGGTTCTTAGCCTCCATGTGGGTGACCAGCAATGAGTCGTCAATAAATGCCTGGCAGATACATGGAGTAACATCTCTCTGCCCAGTTGGCCATAGGATATTTCTATTTAAATATGCCCAAGGTGCTTCACCACAGCTTAACTCCAGATCTTCCGGTTGCCCTGGGCCATTTCTCACATTGTCTATCTTGGTGAAGTGCACCATCACCTCAGACCCATTCTCTGCTCTCCATTCTCCACTTCCAGAGCCCAGCCAACTACTGTTTTTTCCTTTAAATGATCTCTATCATCTTTTATTTTATTTATTTATTTTTTTGGTCTTTTCGAGACAGGGTCTCCCTGTAGCCCCAGCTGTCCTGGAACTCACTCTGTAGACCAGGCTGGCCTTGAACTCACAAAGATCCGCCTGCCTCTGCCTCCCGAGTGCTAGGATTAAAGGTGTGCGCCACCACGCCCGGCTTAAATAAGCTATCTGATTCCAGAGTGATCTCTTCAAGATACAAATGCAATCATATCATGCCCCTGATTAAAAATCCTTCTACAACTTTCTCATCACTTACGAGAAGGTATAAACCCTTAAAAGCTCTCTAGGACCCTGTCCAGTCTGACCCCCCCCCCGGGAGGCTTTTTTTCTCCTGCCTCTCTCCTTTTCCATGATCCTGTCAAACATGTCTTCCTGCTCTTGCTTGAGTGTAGGTGCTCTCTTACCCAAGGGCTTTTCCATGCACTGTTCCCTGTGGAATATTTCTCCTGCCTCTTTGTTGTCCAACTTCTTGTTGGTTTTCTTGGATCAAAAACTATACATCAGTTCCTCAGAAGCATCTTGAGATCCCCCAACAAGTTCCGAATGTTCCCTTTCTAATACCCTCGTATGTTAACTTAATGATATTTCATTTCATTATCCCCATTTTCTCACTAGTTTGTAAGCTCTGGGAGAACAAAGCCCAAATTTTATTTTGCTTATCAGTGGACCTAAAAATTGCATAAATGTCTTTGTATGAATAAATGAATGCATCTCTCAGAATTTGCTCATCATTTCAGACTCTGGACTACAGTTAACGCCCTATGTTTTGCCATTTTTGAGTGGTCTTCAAGAGCCCAGAGTTACCCTGAGATGAAATCTATAGGTTTGGCACTCTCAAGCACATATTCTGAGTCACACGGACAACATCAGGCTAAATGCTAAGTGTGAGGTGTCCTGTGCAGGAACACAGAACAGGTATGTAAAACCTTCCCGCACAGTCTAGTAGCTTTTAAGAAATCACAGGAGCCTAATATGATTGTTTTTGAGTGATGTCTAACTGAAATTATCGTGAGCCCTTCAGTGTTTTTTTTCCAGTTGTCTATTTTCAGCAGCTATATTATTAAAACACACAAGTCTATAATTATAGAGAGCCCTAACCTCACCCCTCAAATATGTACTGAGCAAGCACATGCTCCTGAAGCTGTGCCACATGCTGAGCTGCAAAAGCAATGGAAGCCGAATTCCTGTCCTCAAGGCACTGATGGGAAAAATAGAGCCTTGATAACAGAGCAAGGAATAAACAGTTAGGAACAGACAGAGAACACTGTGAATATCAGAACGGGAGAAGCCTGCTCAGAGGTGGCAGGAGTTGGCACCAGGTAAAATACTGCCTCTGCGGTAAGCTGTGCTTGGGAGTTCTGAAGGTGACCCCAGAAGGACGATGACCATCCTCGACAGTGGCACACACAGCACACATGTGATATTTGTTCATAAATAACTGAAAATAAACGAGCTGAAATTTGATGGAAAGAAACACTAAACATAAACTAAACATGGTTTCTTTTTTCTGGGGAAAAGAAAGTCTGTCAAAGATTTCATTGACATAGGATGCAGCTAGTTCCCTGACAAGGAAAGCTTAGAGCTATCACACACACCTTGAGGTGAGGCAGATCACCTAAAATGGTAATGATATTTGAGAAGATAAAGTAAGGAAAGCAAAGAGGGAAACAGAAAGAAGCACGGTATTTCCATCCATAACAATCAGTCCCTTTAATTTTTATTCTTATTAAAGAACTATCCCAAACCTCTGGGATTCTCCAGACCTTGGTGTTGCTAGGACACAGACCCCTCCTTTCTCACTAATAGGGATTGTGTGAGGCAACCTGGAAAAACCCATTAAAAAAGTAAGGGGCCTCCAGGGAGACAGACAATGCTCCTGGGAATAGCTGTGAACTTCCACTGTGGAGTGCTCCTTGATTTCATGCAGTGTGAAATACTGAGATTTCTTCTCAGATATACAGGCACCTTATAGCCTACATTAGATCTATAAATCTTTATCTGGGCTAGATTGAGTTGTTTCCATTCACAGAGTTGCTTTCAGTCAGAGCAAAACTTTTCCCTTGTGAAGTATAAAAAGGTTCAGCTGTAAATCAAGCTGCTTCTTCTTCTCCTCTAGAGCTATGTCTCTTGCAAGGGCTCTGAAGGAACCGCATCCACGTTCTTATCAGTCTTCCATATTTCCCTCTCTGGAGTAGTAAACTCTGCTATGCTAACATCGCCTGGCTCTCAAGCTTACATTTGAACATTTAGTTTTTGCTTTTACCACAAATTGGTGGCTAGCTGACTGCCGAGCTCTCCTCCCTGTCTGCCCATTTCAAAGCCCAGGCCGAAAGATGAGTCACTGTTGGGACACTGCCTTCATGGCTAAAAGAATGACGCGAGAGAGCTACTAGCAAACTCAAGAAGCATCCCCCCTGACACGGTAAACACGTCCCTCATACTCGCTGGCCAAAGGCCCTTCCATGGCCAAATCCAAAATCTATTGGACAGAGAC
The DNA here is from genome assembly GCA_009823505.1 of Rhizomys pruinosus. Taxonomy (NCBI): domain Eukaryota; kingdom Metazoa; phylum Chordata; class Mammalia; order Rodentia; family Spalacidae; genus Rhizomys; species Rhizomys pruinosus. The sequence goes on from VZQC01015689.1 coordinate 519,324, forward strand.
TAACACCTTTCCCACAGAAGGCACAGCAAAATACAAAGTATGAAAAGGAATCCAAAGATCCTACATGGGGCTGGAGAAATGGCTCAGCAATTAAAAGCACTAGCTGCTCTTGCAGAGGACCTGAATTCTGTTACCAGCACACACATGGTGCCTAACAACTGCCTGCAACTCTAGTACCAAGTGATCGGAGATCTTTTATCTGGGCTCCATGAGCACTGCACACACATGCAGTCAAAATACTCATACACATAAATTTTTTTTTTTAAAAATGGGGCTGGAGAGGTGGCCTAGCAGTTAAGAGCGCCAACTGCTCTTGCAGAGGACCCGGGTTCAATTCCCAGCACCCACATGGCAGCTGAGAACTGTCTTTAACTCCAGTTCCAGGGGAATCTGACACCCTCTTCTGACCTCTGTGGCATTGCATGACATGGGTGCACAGACCCACATGCAGACAGTACATTCATACACATAAAAAATAAATAAAATTCAAAAAAATTTTTTTAATTTAATTCCTTGGTCGAATTATTTTGGGAAAAAATAAATATTAATAGTGTTCCTTAACGTTCAAAATTCTTGCTACCCTATTAAATGCTCTAAAAACCACTTCTGAAAAGATACCTATTTAAACCATGGTTACAATTGCAGAATATTTTCTTCTTTTTTGTAGTGACACAACCAATTTGTGTCTCATGAGACTGTGGTGACAAACACTCAATCACCAAAGGATTGTGGGAGAATCAGCCAAACAGATTACCATTGCTTGCTCATTTCTGCACACCTAGAGTAAAGGACACCTGATGATGTTGAGAGGAGGTATACGTAAGGCCAACCGGCCTGCACAGGTCTCCAAGAGGAGGTTTTCTTTAAGAGTCAACTCCATGCCAGGAATGTGCAAATGATATTTAGCTATGACTCTGCCTACTGAATCAATTACAAGTGCCTCGAAATGGCTTTTATTTCTCCCTTCTTTGCACAGCAGTTCTATCTTGCATCCTGTTCTATGCCAGCCACTGTGCCAGGCACTGCGCACATAATGTAAGCAAAACAGACATCGGCTCTGCCCTCATGGCTTTGTTTAAAATAAGAGAAAAACAGACATGAGACATAAGACAACCACACGAGTAGCAGCCGGCAATCACACGCCGTCCCAGCAGAGGGCCGCACTGTGGACCGCCTATTTCGGCCTTGAAGTGCAACACTTAGCTTTTAGAGGTCACTTAGCAGATTTTTCTCTCCACCATAGGCCTTTCCTTGTCAGTTTCCCTTCACTGACTCTCCCTCCACATGGAGCTTCCAGAGTATCCAGGGCTCCTGCCTGGATCTTGCTTCTCTATGTCTTCCTAAGTGATCTCATTCGTCGTCACAGCTTTCAATTCCACAAATCTGCTCATGCCTCCTGAATTTACATCTTCACCGAAAAACGCTCTTCTAAGGAAATCATTTTCCCTCAACAGAAGCACCCTAGCACCTGCCTGACTTGAGTTATCTCACATGTCTTCTCTATTGCCATGACAGTTGTGCTACTTCTTCATAAACCCCTCAGGGCAGGACTCCTCAGTCTAATTTTCTTCAGTTTCCACAGCATGTTGCTGGTGTTAAATATATGATTATTGAATTTAATGTCTGAACTGAATTTCTGCTTGTAGGATTACCGAAACACAGACATCATGAGTGGGATGTTTTATTTAAAGAAATAATGCCTCATCCTCCTGTGTTTCCAAATGAACAATCTCAAATGAGAGAACATATTGGCATGAGGTGAATGCTCAAGTTTGAAAATGCTAAATTGAGCTAGCATCGTCCCTTGTGGTTAGCAAAACTACTGCAAAGGTTTTATAAATTACCTATGTTCCTGCACCCCATCTGGCGATGCTGGTACACAACCACCACAGATGACTTACCCCTCATAACAGTCTTCACTCAGATCTACTCCCTACTCCAAAATGAAAAGACAAAAAAGAAACAATATGGGGCTTGCTTAAAATGCTCCCGCTCAGCCAGAGTAGCAATTCAACCACACAATGCTGGCTCCTTGATTTAGATTTGGGTCCAAGTAGAAGGCCAGAAAGGACGATTCCCTGGACTGAGGAAAGATCTCTTACCAGACAGAAGTTCTAATAAGAATACGTACCAACTGTACTTGCTCTGAATTTTGATTCAGTTCTTCTCCAAGCAGCTCTCATGTGCTCTGCTATTAATCAAACCAGTTAAGTTTCAGGGCTGGAGAGATGGCTCAACAATTAAGAGCACTGGATGCTCTTATAGAGGACCTGAGTTTGGTTCCCAGCACCCACATGGTGGCTAATGACTGTCTGTAACTACAGTTCCAGAGGAATAAAACACTCTCTTCTGACCTCTGCAGGCATTGCATGACATGAGGATACTTACATACATGCAGGCAAGACATTCATACACATACAAATAAAGATAATAAATAAAAATCTAAAAAATCACTTAGGGTTCATATGCTCTGAGAGAGCCTAAGTACTACTGGATTGTCCAGATGAAAACAAAGAACTTCTCTGTATTTGATAATATCTACATGAGCCAGAGTTTCTGGGTGTCAGCTGAAGAGCCCTGGTTCATGTGGACATAGTCCCTTTGCACAGATGCTGTGGGTGTTTTTGTGTGTGTGTGTGTGTGTGTGTGTGTGTGTGTGTACCTATATATCCATGCATACATGCATGAAAAGCCTGTTTTTTTTCTCACCTCGGTTGTGCTGGATAGCTTTAGTGTCAACTTGACACACCTGGGTTGAGGGAGCCTCAGTTGGGGAATTGGCTCCATTGGATTGGCCTGTGGCCACATCTGTGGAGTATTGTCTTGATTGTTGAGCAGTGACAGTATAAGAAGGCAGGCTGGGCATGAGCCAGAGAGCAAGCCAGGAGAGAGCAAGCCAGTGAACAGCAGTCCTCCATGGCCTCCAGGTTCCTGCCCTGAGTTCCTGCCTTGGGCTCCCTAAGTGATGAACTGTGACCCAGGAGATGTAAGCTGAATAAACCCTTTCCTCCCCAAGTTGGTGTCGGTCAGAGTGTTTTGTCACAGCAATGGAAGACAAACTAGGACAGAAATTGGTACCAGACGAGTGGGGTATTGCTGTGACAGACCTGACCTTGGTGTTTTGGGGAAGGATTGTGGAGGCGTTTGGAACTTTGGGCTGGGAAGATCATTGAATGCCTAAAGATTGTTGCTGTGGAGCTTGGAGCAGTTTTGCTGAAGGAGTTGTAGAAGATGGAGGCCTGGCTTGTGAAGTTTCTAGTTTCAAAGGAGAGCAGAGATCATCAGGACTGTGTAATCTGTGGGTTCTGGTCAGCTGGGGCTGTGGAGAATCAGCTGTAAGTAACAAGAGACCAGAACCTGAAGTGAAACTTTTGTGGTACTGGGGCAATTGATGCTGGTTAGCTGGGGCTGAAAAATCAGCTGTAAGTAACAAGAGACCAGCATCACTGAGGTGAAATCTTCTGGGGAGAATATCTTCAAGGTCAGCACACAGAAGCTGTGACCCAGAAAGGGCCTGAGCCTCCATCTCGAGCCAGAAGCCGGACTTGGTAACGTGTAAGAGTCTCCTATATGGTTCCGGTGTTGAAATTTGAGGGGGTCACAGAGAGCAGCCGAGGCTTGGCACTGTGAGAGGTCAGGAAAGACCATTGGTGGAAGTGCACCTCGGTTGCTGTGAAGACCCCAGGATTGCAGGGGTCATGGAGAGAAGCTGAGGCTTTGCACCAGGAGAGGTCAGAAGAGACCATTGGTGAAGGTGCTGCCTCAGTTTCAGTAGCGACCCCAGCTTTTTGGAGATGCCGGTACCCTGGGACGACCACCAAGAGCAGCGGTAGGTGTAGAATGGAGTCGGCCTGGGCCTGCGAGATGAGTGTGCCACGGACGGCAGAGTCGGAGAGGGGGAGCTGCCGAAACCCTTTGGAGCCCAGAAGATCGTGAGTGAATCCCAGGTGTCCAGCCTTGAGCTACTTTGCTGGACTTAGGTTTTGTTTGAGTGTGCCTGATTCTTCCCTTTGAAATAAGACAGTACTTGTTTTGGATTTTACAGCAGCCCACAGTTAAGAGACTTTTAATAGACTGTGAACTTTTAAGTGTTTGGACATTTTAAGGACTGTGGGGCTTTTAAGGTTGTACTGTCTTAGGTTGTGATTAATGTTAACATCATACTTTGGGGATAAGAACTGGAAAGGTGGTGGTTTAATAGTGATGTGTTTTGTGTGTCAAGTTGACAAGGGGTCAATTGTGCTGGATAGCTTTAGTGTCAACTTGACACACCTGGGTTGAGGGAGCCTCAGTTGGGGAACTGGCTCCATTGGATTGGCCTGTGGCCACATCTGTGGAGTATTGTCTTGATTGTTGAGCAGTGACAGTATAAGAAGGCAGGCTGGGCACGAGCAAGAGAGCAAGCCAGTAGAGAGCAAGCTAGTGGACAGCACTCCTCCATGGCCTGTGCTTCAGCTCCTGCCTCCAGGTTCCGGCCCTGAGTTCCTGCCTTGGGCTCCCTAAGTGATGAACTGTGACCCAGGAGATGTAAGCTGAATAAACCCTTTCCTCCCCAAGTTGATGTCGGTCAGATTGTTTTGTCACAGCAATGAAAGACAAACCAGAACATTGGTTTTCCTGAAAAAAAAGAAAAGTTCACCATAAGCTACTAGGTGCTTGAAACTCAGGATCTACCCTCAATTAAGGTAATGGAATACTTGTCTAGATTGCATCTCTTTTGCAAAAATAAACATTTTAAACTTTATTTTCTCTTCTTGCTAGTGCCCCTTTCTTATTACACACCCCTGGAAAAAATAGATAGTTTGTGCTATAATGCTTATTAAAAGGGAGTCCTCTGGGCTATGGCAGCATTAGGAATGTCTGCTAGGCATTTGGTATGCAGTTCATCGGACCATGGTACAGGTCAAAGAAAACAGAGCACATTCATGAATAAAAGCAGCAGTTAAGCTAGCACACTGTAGCTCTGTCTCCCTGCTCAAACTGTGGGCCACTAATCTGGGATTTCCGCTTGCAATTTTTAAAAATAAGATGTTCAGAGAGAAAGAGACCATTGTCAGTAGAGTCTTCCAAAAATCGTCTTCCCCTGTGCTCTTCCCGTCCATCCCCTTGGCTTGTGTCATCCCTATGCATCTTTTGTTATCCTGCTCCCCTGGAGTCTAGCTCCAGCCTGGGCACTGCTGACAGGTAGATTGATATCCTGTGCTTTGTCATGGACCGTGATTTCACTCACAGTGTTGTTTCAATTTGATGGATGCTGAGGCTGTTCATCATGTCAAGGCAATATTGTAGTATTTCCCTGCCCCTCCTTTGGTCGCGTCCCAAGTTCCCACAGTCACTACTCAGTCATACACACACACTGACTTTCAGACTATTTTGCAATTAAAGCCCTGCCAAAAGGATAGTTTGTATTCCCATTCAATAATCTTTTCATTCACTCATACTAAGCATTCATTACACAGCTCAATGTTAAGAGCCCTTTAACTTGTCGTATACATGATGTATGTAACAGCACTTGCATTTCAAACCAGGCTCTAGCACAGCAGTACAATGGTAATTCTAAAACAACCATTCTCAACTATGGCATCTCTGACCATGGTGAATATTACCAAAAAAAAAAAAAAAAAAAGGCGGGGTGTATACCCTAGTCATTGTCCCTATACCTGTCTCCACTTACCATCAAAATTCCCTATAAATCCCACACACTACACCAGAGCATCTGGGGTGTGCAGGCCATGACAATGGGACAGTAGCAGGTGCAGAGTGACTGAGGCTCATGGGACATGACCAGGACACTGGGGTGTAATGAGCCAGGCTGCTCTAGGCCCACACTCCCATGTGGATACTAACCTTCCCGCTTAGTTGGTTTAGAAGCTCTCTTCACCCAGCCCCCAAAGCTACCCTCAGGGCTACTGTTTTATTTTACTACGCATCTGCCTTCTCACAAAAGTCCCTACAGGGAGTTCGTGGCTTTCTTCCATTATTTCCTCACTTAGCTCTGATTCCATTTTGCCGTTCTTTTAGCCTCATTCCTTTCCCTACCAAACAGTAATAAAACTAATTGAAAAATACGAGTATCCTTAGCTCAGAATCCAATAACTGGGGTAATGTGGAAGCGTGAGCGGTGCAAGCGTTTGCTGGTGGCTATAGGAGACACAATCACAGAGGGCAGGGCACTAAGCAGCTGTCCTAAGGAAAAGATGGCAAGTCCCTTCTGTCCATCTTCTCCCCTCTCTCTTATCTGAGACCCCACTCATTTTCTACCACATATAATTTGTGGGGATGATTTTACCCCCTCAAAGAGGCTCCCCCTATGTCTCTCTCCTTTTCCTTTGAAGGGCAAAGGGACATATTTTCTTCCCAATGGGAAGTGTCCCTAAGGTTCTAGGAGAGCACAAAAGTGTCACTACCCTGTGCCCCAGGGGATACCTAGCAGGTGAAGGATGCTAGATCCTCACCACAGGATCTTAACCCCACAGCTTTGGAATTCCAGCCACAAAATTAGTGCTTCCTGTAAGTATTGAAGGATTCACATTCTGCTTTTATTTAAACCCCATCCCTAAAGGGGAAGGGGGAGCATTCATGACTGATGTTTACAGTTGACTGTCGACTGACAGCATGTCCAATCACCTGGGGGGGGCCTTTGGGCCCCCGATTGCGTTCATGAAGTCCACTGTGGGCGAGCCATTCCCTGAGTAGAGGATCCTGGGCTGTACAAAAAGGAGAACGGAACTTAGCAGCAGCAAGCCCTGCACCATCTCTCAGTGCTTCTGATCACAGGCAAGATGGCTGCTTCAGCTGGACCTTCAACTGGGACCTTTTTCTCATGCAGAAAATATTGCAAAGAAGGGGTGTTTCCATTCGGATTCCTTAAAATAAAGAACTACATGACTCTAATCCATTTTCCAGCTTTTACCTCTCTGTTATGATGTTGTTGGGCACAAATAAAAAATCACATTATTTTGTTTTCCATTTTTAAGAAATTGTCTTCACTCAATGACTACCTAAGTATAGGAATCAGGCCATGAGGGCCTGACTGTGTTTATAGACAGCATGGCACTGACATGGATTTCCAGCATGGGTCAAAATGATTAGCACCAGATACCAGAGGGCTACGAGTCAGCACAAAATGAGTGACACTGGATGTTGGGAGAAACAAAAGTAAACAATGATATGTAATCTGTTATATAACCAGTTTTGGCAAGAAACAACTTTTGTGTGATTTCTTATCAAAAGTACTTAGGACTGAGGGCACACAGGCTCTTGCCTGGTGACCACCTGCTTGCCAGCTTCTGTACCTTCACCCAGAGAAGAATAAAGCATGTCTCATTTTCCTCTTAATGGCAGGCCTTCTTAGATAACCATGGCCTGCTAAAAGCCTAGGAATTATAAAAACAGAAGGAAGAGAAGAGAGGGAGGGAGAGAAGCAAGGAATAAGAGAAGATGAGAGAAGAGAGAAAGGGAGAGAGAGAGAGAGAGAGAGAGAGAGAGAGAGAGAGAGAGAACATTGAAAGGTAGACCCCACTCTGGGCCTGCTGGGCTGTGGGCTACATTCCATCTCACACAGACATGTGTTGCTCAGTGACAAGCACCGGCTAGTGGACTTCCCCGACAGAATTCTTCCTCAGAGGGGAGCTGAGTAGGACAGAATTTTAGATCTGGAAGTTCAGGGCAAGATTAAGAGAAAGAACCAAGAACATAGACTAAGCCCCGAAAGCCAGCATATGCCTAGGCACCTAGAAATACTAAGCACCCACTGACTGTCTAACACTAGTGTGGGAGCTCAGAGGGACAGGAAGATGGTTGATGCTGAGCTAGACACATCTCCCCAAGCCTTCTGCTTTGTGAGAAGCCAGCAGTGAGCAGTGGGCTATAACCAGAAGCCCTGCCAGGGATCCATCATTGTCAGCCTCTGATGCCATAGCAGCCCTGGTCATATGTGGCATCACTGCCTTGTCCTTTGAGCACAACACTGTAATAAGCCTGTGCTATACTACAATTCTTATAACACCGAGATATCCAACCTTCACTATACATTGAAATTATCTGGAAATAGCATTGTAATATTTTTTATTTGAGTGTGTGTGTGTGTATGTGTGTGTGAATATATGCTATGTATGTCCAGTGCCCACAAAGGCTAGAAAGCTCATAAGATCCCTGGAGCTGGAGTTACAGGTGCTTATGTGACACCTCATGTGGGTGCTGGGAACAAAACGCAGGTCCTCTGGAAGAACAGGAAGCACACTTAATCTCTGAGCCATCTCTCTACCCACTGGAAAGTTTTTTTTTTTAATCTTGATGCCCAGAACCCACCCCAGACTGATCAAGCAGACTCTCTGGAGGGTGCACCCAGGCTTTATTAACTCTTAAATCTCCCAGGTTGTCCCAATGTGGGAGCAAAGCGTGGCGCACTGCGCTGCTCCCTCCCGGGCTTTGCTCCCCCTCCCCCCTGTTATCCAGGCTGTTCCCCTCCTCTTCTCATTCTTAGTTGGTTCTCCTTTGTCCTTCCAGAAGATCATCCTCTAAGTCTTTCTGTGCTTTCTTTGCTTTTCTCATTTAACGTTCATCCCTGCCCCACTGATTCATCTTCACATTGTATTTGTTTGGTTTTGTTCTCTTTAGTCCACATCAACATTTACAGGGCATTTGATATAGGAAGAATACTACAGTAAGCATTTAACTGCTATTCAAAATTAAATCTAATGCAATAATGTTTTTGGTTAAATTCCATGCTGCAGTTATGGGCTCTGGTCTAGTGGATTAGTGTTTGGGCAAAGTCTATTTCTCTTCCAAGGAAACAGCTGCCTTAGTGAATAAATAAAAGATCCAAAATAGATTACAATTTAAAAAATCAAAGAAACGGGGCTGGAGAGATGGCCTAGGGGTTAAGAGCGCTGACTGCTCTTGCAGAGGACCCAGGTTTGAGCCCCAATTCCCACGTGGCAGCTGAGAACCGTCTTTAACTCCAATTCCAGGAGAACTCCAGTTCCAGGGGAATCCGACACCCTCTTCTGACCTCCACGGCATTGCACGACACGGGTGCACAAGCTTGCATGCAGACAGTACATTCATACACATACAGAAATAAATAAAATTAATAAATAAAATTTTTAAAAAAATAAAAAATCAAAGAAACATCCACAAATAGAGGACAAAGAAACACCAATAGCAGTCAAGCACTAAATATCAACATCTCACCTACCAAATTCAGCCTTATTCTAAGAGAGAGAGAGAGAGATGCTACATTTTGGTGCAGAAAGAAAAAGACCCAGACTGTTAATCCAATGAAGTTGTCTCTGGAGACAAAGCATCTGATGATTCAGGCTCATTTCTTCCTTGTCCATAGGCAAGCCAGATGCATTTAGCCAGTCTCTGAAATACGGAATATGAGAAGGAAGAGGAGGAGGAGGAGGAGGAGGAGGAGGAGGAGGAGGAGGAGGAAAAGGAGGAGGAGGAGGAGGAAGAGGAGGAAGAGACCAGAGATAGCCCCAGAATCAGAGCCTTCAGTTCTCAGAGGAAGCCATGCAGCGTTTTCCCATTTGTCCGCCTACTGACCTGCCACACAGGTAAAAGCCATCTTTTTTTTTATATATATTTTAATTTTTAAATTTATTTTTCTCTATGTATATGAATGTACTGTCTGCATGTAGGTCTGTGCACCCATGTCGTGCAAGACCGCGGAGGTCAGAAGAGGGTGTCGGATTCCCCTGGAACTGGAGTTCTCCTGGAATTGGAGTTAAAGACGGTTCTCAGCTGCCACGTGGGAGTTGGGGCTCGAACCCGGGTCCTCTGCAAGAGCAGTCAGCGCTCTTAACCGCTAGGCCATCTCTCTAGCCCCGGTAAAAGCCATCTTGAAACCTCAGAATCAAAGGAAGCCTGGCAAACCCCAGAAAGCCCAAAACATTGTCTTCCCTACAGATTCAGTCTAGGACTCATGAACCATACAAGTCCATGGGTGCTTTCCAAATGACCATCCAGTCATTCAGAATTAACCAATGACACTAATGAAATTATCCTTAGGGAGAATTTGTGGGAAGATTAAAAAGAAAGATGACTCTATAATCCCATACTTGTGCCTCATTGTCTTGCTACTCTTTTATTTTAAACTTTACAAATTCCTGCTTTTATTTTTTTTTTTATTTATGTGTATGAATGTACTGTCTGCATGTAGGTTTGTGCTCCCGTGTTGTGCAATGCCACGGAGGTCAGAAGAGGGTGTCGGATTCCCCCTGGAACTGGAGTTAAAGACGGTTCTCAGCTGCCATGTGGGTGCTGGGAATCAAACCCATGTCCTCTGCAAGAGCAGTCGGCACTCTTAGGCCATCTCTCCCGCCCCTCTTGCTACTCTTATATGGCTCCTTAACTTGTTTTTAATGTTTAGTACATATATTCCTTATGTGTAATAGTTCGCTTCCTTGTGGCATCTTCACATGTACATCCTGCATTTCAGTCATATTCATAGCCACACCATGACTCTCGTTTCCCTCTCGCTCCAGTTAACCCCCTTCCTCTTTCCCACTAGCTCCCCTGTTTTCATGTCCTTTTTGTGTGCAAGTGAGTGAGTTTCATTAGGGCTGTATATTAGTTAGCTATCTAGTCCTGCGATAAAACATTCTGACCAGGGGCAAGAGAGAGGGTTCAGATGGTTCAGTGGTTAAGAGCACAGGGTCCTCTTGCAAAAGATCAAGGCCCCATTATTCCCAGCACCTACATCCTACGTGGCAGCTAACAACCAGTAATTCCAGTCCCAGGGAATATGAAGCCCTCTTGTGGCAGCTGTGGCCATTGCATGACATGAGTGAACTTAACATACATCCAAGCAAAACATTCATACTCGTACAGTAAAAATAAAGAGGAGGAGGAGGAGGAGGAGGAGGAGGAGGAGGAGGAGGAGGAGGAGGAGGAGGAGGAGGAGGAGGAGGAAGAAGAAGAAGAAGAGGGAAAAAAACACTCTGACTAAAACCAACTTGGGAAGAAAGGGTTTATTTGGCTTACACATCCTGATCACAGTCCATCCTTGAGTGAAACTTGGGCAGAAACTCAGAGAAGGAACCTGAAAGCAGGAACTGAAACACAGACCATGGAAGAACACTGCTTACTGGCTTGATCTTCTGGCCTATGCTCAACCTGCTTTCTGTGAGGGCACTGCCTTGGGGTTGCACCACCCATAGTGAACTGAGCCATCATAGACATGCCCACAGGACAATCAAATGCAGAAAATGCCTCTGATGAGGTTCCGTCTTCCCAGGGGTATCACATGACAGCCGAAGCCATCCAGCACAGACTCCTGTGCACCTCACCATTGGCTACACCACTAAAGAAAATGTCTCTCCTTCTCCCATCAACTGCTGTTTGTATATGAATCCTAAGGGAACGTGGGACCCTGTGAGCCCCTCCCCTCTCCATGACAAGATGTTGACAGGTCTAATCTTTTTTAAATAATATTTTATTGATTTTTTGAGAATTACATGCACTATATTCTGACTGTATTCAGATCCACCCCGTGTCATTTCAGATCCATCCCCATCTCCCTTTCCCAGTCGCTTCATGTCCTCTATTATTTTGTCTATGCACTATCTAGTGTCATTTGTGTTTCCCAAGTAGTCTTGGCGATCCCCTGGAGATGTCACCCTAACCAGCATCACACCCCTATTGAGAACTGACTCTCCCTCTCTTAGCCCTCAACAACCAATACTCAGCTAGAGGCAGGGTTTTGTGCTCATTCCCCGTCCATTGCACAAATCTTGTAAATGCTGTTACAGCTGCTGAGGGTTCACACAGGCAACTGCCCTGTTGTGTCCAAAACACACTCTTTCCTTGAATTCATCCCCCACTTCTGACTCTTACAATCTTTCTGTCTACCCTTCCACAATGATTCCTAAGCCTCGGGAGGAAAGGACGTGGTAGAGCTGGCCCGTTTAGGTCTGAGCACTCTTCAGTCTTATTCTCTGCATGCTGAGAAGTCATGGGTCTCTTTGTAAACTGCAATCTGCTGTAAGAAGTTCTCTGGTGAGAGTTAAGAGATGTACTAATCTATGGGTATAACAATCACTAGGCATCAGTTTAACACTGTCTATTTAGCAGAATAATAGTAGTAGGTTTTCTCCTATGGCCTGTGACCTAGCCCCAGGGTCTTGGCCCTGATAACAGTGTCAGGTCTGGACTTCATCCTGTGAACTGGGGATAGGCCCAATCTTATGGAGATTTTGTGCAGGTAAACACAGCTTCTGTGAATTCGGGCATGTAGCAGCCATTTGTCAATGTTCCACACTGTTTTCTCTGTCCAACTCTTACATTCTTTCCATTCCTTTTTCCATGATGTTCTCTGAGCCTTGAAGGGATATGGATTCCTCATTTATTGCTGGGCACTTAACAGTCATTCATTCTCCGTGCTTTAACCAGCTATGAGTCTCTGCAGTCACCACTGACCACTGCAAAAAGAAGCTTCTCTGACAGAAAGAAAAAAAAAAACTGACAGCAGCACTCTCCTATGAGCAGAAACATAGTTATCCAGAAGACAAAATGATAGATACATCATGCCCATTTAGCAAACCAACAACAGTAGGTTTCCCACCAGGGTTTATCATCTTCCCAGCCCTGGGCTTTTGACCAAGTTTACTATACCAGACATGAGTTCTCACCTGTTGAGAGAGGTGGAGTGGACATCCAATCCAACCATAAAGCAGTTGGTTACCCCATAACTTACTTGCCACTATTGTACCAGTGGGTTCATCTTGGCTGGCCAGCTAAAATTGTTGCACACAGGGTTCACAGCTGAGTAAGACTGTTGAAAACAATTCTTCCCCTGCCAGCCTGAATAGCATTTTCCCGAGCTAATAGTGAATATCTCCTCAATTTCTCTACCATGATATTTTTCAGGAACCAAGCTAGACAGACAACTTACTGGAATAAGGGCTAGAGACTTTGGTCCTTTTAGAAGAAGTGAATTTTTACAATGCCAAGTTCAGCAGCTTTCCTTTTCTGTAAAGTTGAGAATTCAGCCAGCCAATTTCCCCAGAGACAGCTGTCACCACAGTGAGGGAAGAGATAGGCCACTCTGTCCTTAGTGTTCCTGTTCTGCCTCTAGGTCACAGACTGGAGCCTGCTCCTCCTACACTGGCCAGCTGACTCCCACGACAGATCTACTCCATGCAGATTGATTACATGCATAATAATTTCATGACTGCCAATGCGAAAGTGAAGCCCAGTGATATAATAGATTTACACATAAGTGACAGAGTCAAATCCAAACCCAGACCTTGTGAGTTTAAGTTCAGTGTCTCCACAGCAGCACAGATTCTGCTTGAGAACTGAAGCAGGCAGTGAGGCCAGTTCCAATACCTCCTCCAGCCCAGCCTGAGGCTTGTGTGAGCAGAGGTATGGTTACTCAGCCTACTCCACAACAATCTATTAGAATTATCAAGTGAAACCTAACCAGGCACAGAAAGAAAATCTCAAAAGTTGATCTCATTGGAGAATAGAACTGTGGTTCCCAGAGCCTGGGAAAATGGAGTTGGGGATGGATGGGGAAAGGCTGCCTAGATAGCACTAAGACATAGTTAGACAGAGTTAGACCTTCTGGTGCACTGTTGCATAGTGTGGTGACTATGGATAACAGTGGTCTGCTGCATGCTTCAAAAAGTCAGAAAGGAGTCTGAGTGTTCTCATAGCAAGTGATAAGTTTTCCAGGAGACTGATGTTTAAGCTGATTTAAAAATAACACAATATAAACATGCTTCAAACATCAGCTAGTATACCATAAATGTGCACATTTCTGTTTTTAACATGTTGCTTAAAATAAATTTAAACTTAACAAAACAAAAATGAGGTATGGGTTCAAGGAATTCACTTGAAAAACATGTCATGACACTTTTCTTGAGATCATAGAGGTAAAGGTGATGACCCAGACGTCCAGACGCTGCTCAGTATTACTGAGGCGTCAGAAGGATCTACTACCTCCTGCTGCAGATCTACTACTGAAGACCATGGGGATCTATGCAGAACAGCAGTTCCAGTAAGGCTGTGGCTTTCTCTTGAATCTACAATTTCTCAAATGGATGCCAAAGACAACACTCCTGTATTTACTTGGGATCAGTCACTCAATCTGTTATATACTGCCATTTGCTCAGATAGGCAGTCTGCTGTGTGCAGCCTAGTAACAGAAACATGGAAATATAGAGCCAGGGTAATGAAATGTGGCATTTACTCTAATAATTTTCTTGGAGTTTCATAAAATATTTGACCACACACCCAGAGTTCTTGGGCTATGACATAATTAAAAAGGCGCTTTCCAAAGTACAGCTATGAATGACTATCCAGTTCCTCCTCACCCATTTACCACATGATTCTAAGCGTTCCTAAGGAGAAAGATTAAGAAGACGAGAAGGTTCCTCTGCATCCTTTCAGCACCAAGTACCCACACTGTCATCTTGCCCAACATGAAGGGCCAGGTGCCATCTCCAGCTTCTGTATTTGTTTGATCATTACTGACCTAATATGGTCTCTTGCTCTCCCTACCATCTCTATTGTTTACTTCTTGCTAGTGACGACTCTATAACCACACAAGAATATTGAGCCTTGAAGATACTTTTCCAGCTTACCTCGGAATCAGAGGCTGAAAATGGGTCTGGCTCGAAGGCTGGTTGTTCTTATACTGGGCTATGAGTTATGGAACCAAATGAAGAAGCACCTTACCTGTGTCCTGAGCACATGTGTCATGTGGAGAGTCCCAACATCTTTGTTGGCGTGCAGGTTGTTTTGAGTTCCTCAGCCAGTCTCCAGGAGGAGTGGGGGTAGGCGTCTAACTCTTTCTGCCACAACCCCATTCTACTCCCCTACTTTAACACACCAATCTCAATTTCAGCTCAATTTTTAAGGTGTTCTCCCAAGATGCCTCACTCCCACGGATGAAGAAAAACACCTACCATAAAGTACCACCCCCCACCCCCCTGCTTTTCTCCCAGGTTCTTGTGTGTTTCATTTGTTGCCTTTTCTTCTCCTAGTGGGCCTGCCTAGAATAGCGACCATGATGGTGTGGAACAGGAATAATGAGCGTTGGAAGAATTCTGTGGGTTCTGTCAAGTCCATTGAATTGCTCTCTTCACCACCCACATCTGTCCATACTGTGAGGCAAAATGTCCAAATCTGTCTCCTCTATTGTCATCTACTTTTCACTTAGAGGTTTAAGATCTGATATCCACAGCTCTCTGCACTCAAACATGAGGAAATGAGACTGAAAGCATTATGGTGGATTATGGTGCAGGATAAGCAGTGCAAAGAATACAAATTAATTTCTGACCAAACCCTCCCTGCGGTGGGTCAGGTCACAGCATACTGCAGCCTCTCACACAGTGCATGCTGCCTGAGAAATTTTCTGCATTGACAAGGTGAACAAACTCTAAAATCAGGCTTCTTTCTTATTTTTCCAATTGAATACATTTCCCTCAAATATTAATTGAAATGATAGCTATGAATCTTTTGGCCAGACACTTCAGTTCTACTCTGAGCAAATAACGTCTCTAACGTCTGCTTCACCCTGCTCTGCGGCATGCATCACTGTTCAGTGCTATATATCTTACTCGTTTACTTTTTGTCCAGCTGTCAACTGAAATACAGATCCTTGGTGGCATGGTTTTTGGTCTATTCTATTCTTGCCTTAACCCCAGCATTTTTGAAAGTCTGACATGAGTTCGGCATTCATGGAAGGGGTGAATCCAGGAATGAGAGCCATGTATGGCAGGCACAATGTGCAGGATGTTTGGGCACATGGTGCACAAGGCTATCTATCATTCACTCGGCCCTCTGCAAGATGCTTTGCCTCGGCCTTATCAGTCCGCTAACATCTTATTAACCATAATATGATTTTCTGAAGAATTGACAATACAGAATTCTAAAATTCCAGGCAAATTGTTCTGAGAGACCAGACATAGCTCTCTCCAGTTCCTTCAGCATCAGTGGCTGGGGGGGTGGGAGGCGAGAGGGGGTGCAGGAGCAAAACGGGGATGCTGACAGAGTTTCCTTTCACCATGTCTTCCATCCTTGGGTCCCAATCCCCACACCCTTAGTCTTAGACTGTCAGAGAAAAGCTGCATATGTCTTTATTTCATGAAGAATTTTCGTATTTTCTTCCCAAACAGACCTGTAAGAGCCCTACTATTACATAATCAAAAGCTACAATAACTAATTTTCCTAAACAACAACAACAAAAAAGCATTCAGTCCCAGTAGTGGAAAAAGCAGAAAAGCAATTCTTTTTTTTTTTTACCCTGCCACTAACAGGATTTGGGTAGTCCTCAGGATGGGGTCATTTTTAATTTCTAAGCAATTTGCACATACATTTATGAGTGGTAACAGCGTGCAGCAGTGCACACCAAATACTGAAGGGACTCCCCAAGGGCATGCCCTAGATGTTCAAGGGCTCCTGAGGTATGCTTCAGTCAGTGGAGGAGTGTGCCGCCCAGCATGCATACTCAACTGGAAAAATACCTAGTGACAGGACAAAGGAAATTAAGCCAAATGCAATGGCTTGTATTAATTCAAGTAAGGTCAGATTCTCAAGCTCTGTGTTTAAATAATAAATCTAACAGTCCTATATTTTCTCTTTACCTGCATGCATGTGACAGGACAGGGAAGTTAAAATTATCCTTCCCTGGCTTAAGGACAAAACCTCATGAGTATTTATAACTCTCAGAAACAGAAATGTCAGTATAAATATATTACCAGGGCAACAAATTTTTAAGAAGGAAAATCGATCTAAAGTATAGATTTTTGGAGATTAAAATTGCTTTCATAGAATGTAACAACATTCATCCATTCATTCCATAGCAATTTATTAAGTGCCTACTGTATGCAAAGTATGTTTTTTCAGAAGCACTGAGAACATGGCTCTTGGAAAGACATGAAGCTTATATTTTAGTGGAAATAAACACTAAAGTAAAATATATGTTAGATGGAGTTAATTTACATACAGATGAATAAAATGAGAGAGGAGAGACAGAGAGACAGAGAGACAGAGAGACAGAGAGAGAGAGAATTCCAACAGGTTGGGAAGATTGCAGTTTTCAACCACAGCGTTTAAAAAGGCTACAGTGTGAAGATGACCTTTCATAAGTAAGTCACCCAGGTAGGGACAGGGAGCCTAATGTTTGTTTTCTAATCTTCTCTGTCAAGTTATTTTTTGTGCAGTTTTAAGATATCATACAAGTTTTTCTGTAAGCTTGAGAGGGGAACAGTTATTATCTTACTACAAGCTCTTTTAATGTGACTTAAAAATTTTAATGACTGAATGATATAATTTTATTAATTAATTGTCAGAGGTCATGTTGGGGAAGGCAGCATAGAAGAGATCCAGAAAAGACCAAAACTTAGAATGTGAATAGGAAGAAGGTAGAATCAAATTATTGGTAAGGGAAAAATAAGTGGATGTGTGATGCTGAGCCCTTTGCCTTGTCTCTCTCCATCCTTACATAATTATATCCACCACAGAAGGAAAGAATGAAAAGAAGATGGAGTATCTTCCTCCCTGGTCCCGAAATGACTCTAGCTGCCCCGGGACACAGCCTGACCTTTGCCTGTATTTGTAGATCAGTGTCTTCCCCAAACTGCCTCAACACACTGAAGCTGAAATAAAACATGTTCATCCCAGTGATGTTCCTGGGTTTCCCTTCTCTCCAGGAAGTCGGCCACAGAGCAACCTGAGAGACAGTGACTGCGAGAACCTGGGATTCCTCTACGCTCACCAGCCAGCTCGAAGGCTGCAAAGCTTCTGGAACCACAAGGCCAGAGAAAGCCCCCGAATTCATTCTTGTTTTTACTTATCACCTAACAAGGCATCAGTTGGAGGCATTGAGACGGAAAGTCAGCATCCACAGGGACAACACCAAGGAGACACAACCCGGGTGTGTGATCATAGCTCTGCCATGTCAAAGGTGTACATAAACAACCTCGGCTGTGGATGCATCACAACTCTATTTTACTCATAAGTAACTGAGAAAGGATTAAGTATTTTGGCCTTCTAAAGAGAAAGGGCTTCAGGCACTAACTTCATAAGTAAGGACACGAAACACCACCTCTGCTCCAGAGTGCCCCTGGATTAGAGAGGTGGCTTGGAGACAAGAGGCCCGTGGGTAGGAGGAATCAACTGAAAAGTCTGAGTTTAGCATCAGAATTTAGCATCTTTCCACACACAAACTGTGAGAAAAGAAGAAAATTTAATTGTCACCTGCTTCAGCGTCTCTTATTAAACATCTAGAAAGTGAAGAACGGAGAAATGAAGTGACTTTCCCACTACCATACAACAGCAAATGGCCAAGTTAGAAGAACCCAGGCCTCCCAACTCCTTCCAAATTTTCTTCCATTTGACTGCCACAAGAAAGTCACCCGTGTGCTTCCAGTCCATACCTTTGCTAAGGAACTCTCCCTTCCAGTCATCTGGAAAATCTTTCCCCTCCCAGCAGCTGAGTCCCTTTAAGGCTTAGAGATTAAGGAGTTTCTTCTACCCTGTGTGAATAAAAAGCTCTTAGTGAACTCAAGAGAGCTTGTCTAAAGTTCAGTCTGTGGTTTCTGCCTCTTTCTAAAGAAACTCAAACTCCTAATGCCTACCTTGGGTTCCTCTGCATTTCTATAGTCCATAGCATCATACTGAGCACATAGCAGGTGAAAGAAGAAAGGCTGGGCTCCTTTCTCTCATCTCAACCTGTGTAACTCCACTCATTAGGGACCCTTCTCTTCACTGCACAGCCTTTGACTCACTCTGCTAGGGAATAAATGGATCAATGCCAGGGCCTGCCAGGCAGCCTTTCCCTCCTTCTGTTCTGAGACAGAATTCCCCCCCCCCTTTATTTTTCAAAATAAAGCAAGTTACTAACATGAAAATGTTTTAAAGAAAAAGAAAGTCAATAAGGTGCTTTTTATAAAAATGACAGTTTTAAAAATAAATAAAAAAAGAATGACAGCTTCAATATTCTCAGCACTGGTCAACCCTTTCCATAGGCTTGGTCAATTTCATAGTTGCTTTGAGTGAGAGACAAAGAGTTTCAGAGCATTAATTACTGCATGTGTAAAGCTGCTACAGGATGGAAAAGGAATCCTCTGAACTGTGACTTCTGCCCCAAACTTGGTTCTGACCCGTGAGAACTTGAGCCCATCTCGTCTCCTCTCATTTGTAAGATGAAGAAACTGGACCAGACATACCCCGAGGTCACTTCCAGCTCTCACCTCCTATGATCAGCCGTCCTCATTTCCTAGTAGTTGAGAAAAAGAAAAACTTTGACTTTTCAGCAAAAAGAAGTTGAAAATGAAAAGCCCCTTGAAATGGAAATCATTAGTCTCCCCACAGGGACTAGGAATAATATGAATAATTGGCAGCCTACGGTCAAGGAGAACTTTCCCATAAAGCCACTGTTCAAAGCAGTTAACATGTTCTAATTTGTTTAGTCCTCTCCACACCCCCTTGCTGTTATTCGTCCTGTAGTACAGATAAAGAAACCAAAGCATGAGGAGATTCGGGCATAGCTTGAGGTCAGACAACCCAAAGCAGCTGGGGGGAGGGGCGGCCTTACCCCACCGACCGATGCTGTGCCGTGTAACCTAAGTGTCTTCTTTTCTTGCAGTGTATCAAAAGCTGGCTTGTGAAACCATGTCTACAGACAAACAATGGGCCCAATACCTTCCTAAAATCCTCTCTGACTCAACAGACTCTATCAAAGAAAGCTTTACTTGGAGAGCAGAACCATCCCCTGTGATACTGAGAAGACCGGCAGCCTCAGTCTCCAGCATGTAATATCTGCTTGTGCTGTTTCTGTATGGCAACACAGGAGCCACCATCTTGAAGTGATGTAATATCTGTCTCTTATGATACTTTTTAAAAAATATTTTATTTGTTATTTTTATTTTAGGTGTATGAGTGTATTGCCTGTATGGGTATAAGTACACCCATGTTGTGCAATGCCCACGGAGATCAGAAGAGGGCATCAATTCCCTTGGAACTATAGTTACAGACAGTTGTTAGCCACCATGCGGGTGCTGGGACTCAAACCTGAGTCCTCTGCAAGAGCAGCCAATGCCCTTAACTATTGAGCCATCTCTCCAGCCCCAGCCTCTCATGATTCTTTTTTTTTTTTAAGTTTATTTATTTTTGAATGTGTATGAATGTACTGTCTGCATGCAAGTTTGTGCACCCGTGTCGTGCAACGCTGCGGAGGTCAGAAGAGGGTCTCAGATTCCCTTGGAACTGGAGTTCTCCTGGAATTGGAGTCACAGATGGTTCTCAGCCGCCATGTGGGTGCTGGGGATCGAACCTGGGTCCTCTACAAGAGCAGTCGGTGCTCTTAACCGCTAGGCTATCTTTCCAGCCCCCTCTCATGATTCTTACCAACGTGTCTTGTCCAGATGTCCAGTCGACCTCTGGGGAACCGTGAGAAATGGTGGCAACTCCTCCAGATTTAACTCTGTTATCGCAGAGCTCCAGAAAGATTACAGGAATACATTTACAAACTTAGTCCTTTGGGGAGTATTAAGCATTGCAGTCTTCCATGGAGGGAGATTTGTTATCACCCGGAAGGATGTTGATGAGCAGCTGTATTTACAAAGCAACAGACAAACAGGAGGACACAGCTGTGTGCTGCTATGATTGGGGAGCCACAGAAACCAAAGGAGTGGAGATTCCCCTAACAGACAGAGCAACAGCAAATCTGGAAGTATGGCCGGCGACCTCCCCAACCCTCTCAGGATCTCGTCCTCTCAGGACATTGCCATCCCGTTGTGATTGTACTTGGGCTTCTTCCTTTCTCTGTAAATACAACTTCCCCGCTTTGTGCTTTTGAATTTTTCTGGTCGTCCCCCTTCCCAATAACTGCATCCAACGCTCGTTGGGGCCAAAGGACAAAGAGAAATGTGATGAGCTGCAAAGGGATAGATCCCAAATTTCCCTTTTTCAGAAGTCCTATTGGCCAGAGAAATTCTGCAAGATGGCTACGTAAACACAGAGCCAGGCTGATACCTCCTTCTTAGTTGGGGCTGGCCATCAAGCCTAGTTAACTTCCCTAATCTTAAAGGACATTGAAAGAAATAACCAAAAAGAGTAAAACATATGACCATACCAAGATGGAAGGTAGGAGCAGAAGTTTCCCCGAGTCCCAGACAACAGCCTCCTTTGAGGCTCCCCATGTTTGCAAGTCCATGAGAGCATCCTTGTTGTATTAACGAAAGGTCTTATGTCATAATTCAGTGCCACTTAAGAAAGAAAACTGCGCATATTTAAATTGTGGCATAATACAGATAGGTAAAGTGATATATGAAAATAAATAGTGTAATTATCTGCAAAAAAAGTGTGTTAAAATTAAAATCATGATATTAAAAAATAACGGGAAGGTCATTTTACATCTTGAACATATTTAAGAATTTGGACCATAAACTGCATACATGTTTTTACTGAAAATAATCACATAAAAAAAATAGGTGAGATGAGGCTGGAGAGATGGCCCAGCAGTTGAGAGCACTGGCTGCTCTTACAGAGGACCCAGGTTTGGTTCTCAGAACCCATATAGCAGCTAAAAATCATCTGTAACTCTAGTTCCAGGAGAGTCCAACACCCTCTTCTGACCTCTACCGGCATTGCATGACATGAGTGCTCTTACATACATGCAGGCAATACACTCATACACAAAAAACAAAAATAATAAATAAAGAGGCTGAAGAGATGGCTCAGCAGTTAAAAGCACTGGCTGCTCTTGCAGAGGACATAGGTTCTATTCCCAGCACCTACATGACAACTAACAACCATCTGAAACTGCAGTTCTAAGGGTATCCAATACCCTCTTCTGACTTCTGTGGGCACTGCATGACACAGGTGTATCTATGTACATGCATGCAATACACCTATATACAAAAAATAAAAATAAAATATTTTAAAATAATGATAAATAAATAAAATATTTTTAAGTAGGTAAGAATCACAATTCCTCATTTATTAGTTCCAGAACCTTAAGGAAAGTTGTTAATTTACCTAAGACTAAGGCTAGAGATAGATATTCTATCCTTAGTCTATGAAATAGGAATAATAGTCTTGTAGAGTTGCTGTAAGGATTAAATAAGAGCTAGTTAGTGTATCTGATTGATGAATACCCCAAAAGTGCCAGTAATGTTAACATTCTGCAGTGAGGTGGTTTTTACCCAGAAAAGATCAAAGGTGATACAATGGGATGGGACTGATTGTCCATAACTATTAGCATTTTCTAAGCCAAGAACTCAAAAAGAACTTCCAGCAGGGTTTTTTCATAAAATTGACTCCCCAGGAGTGTCCTACCCAACAAGTGCTCTGAGTTCAATCCCAGAGCTAATGATAGTAGAAGTCTCAAAAACCAGATGATCTTGGAGGGTCTATCTTCTTAGTAAGATATAGGTCCTCAAGGCCCTTGGACCAGTGAAGGTGTCTCTGCTTCACCAGAAGTAACAGAGAGAGAGAGAATCAATTACTCTTGTGATTCATTCTCCAACAGACCTGGTCAGATGTCTGGGACAAAAGCTGGACAGGGAGTCTCATTTTTTAGAAAGGTTGGCCTTGCCCACCTTTAGGAATGCTCCCAGAAAAGGCCTCTGCAGCCTTAGTTCATGTGTCCTTTTTCTATCCTTAAAAATCTATCAAGTCATTAATGTGAAGGGTGCCCATCCTCATGAGATGCGAATGTTGTCTGCAATGTGTTACTTTTCACTGTACTATCTGTCCAGGAAGGCCAAGTTCCTCTAGGTGAATCTCAAGGGTAAATATCCTCATTCTTCCATTAAAGTTGGTCCATTGGAACTAGGGAAAGAGCTAGAACACCAGAGTCACCATCCTGTCAGGGAATGCACGTTCTGTCGGGAGACGTCCAGAAGGACGTCTGTGCCGAATCACAAACTCGAAAGAAGCTATTTGAGATCTGAGGAATCTTTCACCTGCTAAGGAGAGATAGCAGCCTGTTGAAAAAGAAAATCATGTGCCAGCCAGAACTCTCACTTCTAACTTTGTGTGTGACTTTGGGCCAGCTGGCCAACCTCTTTGAGCCTCAGCTTCTCATCTGTACAATGGAGTTAATATTAGATTCTCTCTAAGTTTCCTTCAGTGCTAAGCTGTATAGGTGTCTGCACAGAAAAAAAAAAAAAAAAGGTGAATTTAGCTAATGGGACAAAGGGGGTCAAATTTAACAGATTCCCAAGATTTGGCAGGCAAAGGTTGTGCCCTGCTGATTCCTTTATGTGACCCAATGAGGGTCACATAAAATAAAAAAGGAACTAAATGAAATCCACTCATGATTAATCAAAGGGAATTGAAAGTCATTGCTAACCTCACACATACCTTACATGGCATCCAGCTCACCTCCCTCGGGACACTCCTCCTCTTCTTTAATGTCTTGTGATTCTCAAAAACTGTGATCACTCAAGGTTGAAGCCTTTAATCTCCCATGTATAAAAGGATATGCAAATAGAGTTCAGTTTCCTGTTGAGTCTTTTCCAAGGTCTTAGCCTGGCAATTTTGGGAAAAGTGCCAAAGACCTCATATGTCTTAGCTGTTATCCTCCCTTCTGTGCTGAGGTCTGCAGCTGGGCTTCAGGCTGTGGTTTGTCTCTAGTCTTGTGCTTTCCCAAGTCTCCTAAAGGATCATTTTAGAACATCCCTGAAAGAATGTAATACACAGCTGGCTCCCAGTAACAGACAGAGCATTAGCCAATTGTATTTAAGAGCAGCAAGAAAACCCAGAACGTGGACACCCCCAGATTTTGGCCTCAGAATCCAGTCTTAGGAGCTACTTAAGGAATTAATTAGGTCTTAGGGCTTACAGTAAGTTATTTGTGTCTTCAGTATGTGGTTTATACTCTATACCAGATAAAAACAGCAAAATTTACAGACAAAACAGCCACCCTGTACATCATTCAAACACAAGAAACCTCAGGGTGTGCCTGAACCAGAGGCTCCACAAAAGAACAGAACCAAGGACCTGATTCAGAATCTCATGTCTCCTGATTGTACTCACAGACATTTCATTGGTACTAAAAAGTTACTAATATTCTAAATGCTAAATTACATGTTCTAAGCTATATTTAGATGGACCATCTATTAGGCATAGCATTTCCACCATAGCAAATGCTATGGCTAATGTGTATTTTTCAGTATTTCACTTCTAAAGCTAACTCTCTCCTATCCCATAATCTGAAATATAGTGCCCCCTTGCACCATTGGGGTACTTTCCTCAGAGACCTGTCCATAGACCAGTGTCAATCTTATAGCTCTTGGAAGTGCTGGCTCAGAAAGACTCAGGAGTCTCTACCCATACCCGAGTCCACCTGCCTCATCAACATTGAGCCGTTGACAGGACTCTCTGGTAAAGGAACATAACTTAATCTTAACCTATATAGTATGCACAGATCCTGCAGAACTCCTGAGAATTACTGCATCAGTTCCATAGACCTGAACGAAACCACTCAGATTCACATGCCTTCAATGAAAGAAGCACCAGCTCCTTAGACAAGTCCACTCTCTGGTAAACATTTGTTTTCCTAACACCACATCCTTCTCTTCAGTGTGATTATTGAAGGCCTAGTCTAGTTGATAATAACCTAAAATAAGACAGGACAAGCTTATGTTTACCTGGAGGCCCAGGATAAAATAAGTGAATCTGACACAGAAAAATCTTCCCATTTCTCTAATACAGAGACCCCAAGAACTCTGTAAAGAAAGTTGCTAGTCATTCTTTATTTCTGTCTAGATATACTTATTGCGGTTCCTGTACATTGCTTCTGCATATACAAAAGGTGATGAAAAGTGAGACCCTGTGCTAATGAAGTCAGCTGCTGGTTCAGATCGACTGCATGGAGGGCATATTGGTTACTTTTTGCTGCAGTGTTAAAATACCATGACCAAAAGAAACCTATAGAAAAAAGCATTTATTTTGGCTTATGGTTCTGGAGGGGGAGTCCATACTGACCGGAGAAGCATAGCAGTGGGGGCCAGAGCAGGAATCTGTGAGACCACATCTCCAATCGAAAGCATGAAGCACAGAGACTCGCCTAGAGACAGGGTGAGACTGTAAGCTCTCAAAGCCCTTCCCCTGAGACATACCTCCTTCAGCAAGACTCTATCCCCTAAGGATTCATAACCTCCCCAAATAGCACTCCCAACTGGGGATCGGTGTTCAAATACCTGAATCTATGAAGGACATTTATAACTCAAACTACTGCAGAGGAGAAACCTCTGCACCAGAACTCCCTAACCTTTCTCTTAATGAGGAAGACAAGAAAGAAGCTTTCTTCCTACTGTAACCTTCTGCCCGTACAGATTGTTTGTCAGTAGGGTTTAGGATGGTTCTGCCACTGTTCTTCAATTTACAAAGCATCTGACTTTCATCACATCTGGAAGGATGTCCTCTTCAGCACTGTGTGTATCATCACACCAAGGTTAGCTAATGGACCTGAAAAAGCCCATGCTCTGGTAGAAGTGGGAAGTGACAGGACACGAGGGGAAACTGCTCCTGCAGCTGCTGACTTGGTCTCACGGGCTCCTAATCCAAAAGACACAGTTCCCCGATGAGGCATCAGAAACCACAGGTTTTAGGGGTGTGGAATCACACCCCTAAAACCCCACCGTTGAGCTCCTTTCCAATTCAAAGAACCAGAGGCTGGCATTCAGCCAATCAACAACAGATGCGGGCCATAACCACCAACTACCCAACAAGCTTCCACAGAACAAAGCATGAGAACCAACTTCATAGAAATTCTCATACTTGTAATCTCATCTATCATTTAATACCAAGAGAGAGAGAGAGAGAGAGAGAGAGAGAGAGAAATTTTCTCCAGATATTTAATTGAGCCTGTTGGGAATTAAGATTGAATTACTACTGAAATTTAAGCAGGCTTAGACAGAGTTAAAGAAATGATTGGAGGCAGAGGCAGGCGGATCTTTGTGAGTTCAAGGCCAGCCTGGTCTACAGAGTGGGTTCCAGGACAGCTGAGACTACAAGGAGACCCTGTCTCGAAAAGACCAAAAACAAACAAACAAACAAACAAACAAACAAACAAACAAACAAAAAACCCCTAAGAATTCTCCAAAGCACCAATCTTGAAAGGGGAGCTATTTTTTAATTATATTTANAAAAAAAAAAAAAAAAAAAAAAAGAAAGAAAAAGAAATGATTGGAAAGTAGGTACTACAATTTTACATGAAAGTATCTGCACATCTGTCTTTGACATAATGCCCCCTATGCCGCTGACCTGACCCCTCACCCTCTGAGTCCCACCTAGTGGTCACATACTAGATAGATGTCCAACGCCATAAGCAGCAGAACTTTGCTTCTCTGCATACAGCACAATGAAGATGAAAAGGCCACTGATCAGAATAACATTGTTTACTTCTGCCAGGCCTTGCAAGGATATCCTGGTCTTCCATCTGTCTATAAGGGATTATACCCTCATTGTCTGAACAGCCATTGTTTTTGTTTTGTCTTTTACTATTTTTCTCAAAAAATGGTTCTTTCTGAACACTGCTTACTAAATCTAATAACGATAAAAAGGAGAGGGACAACATGCAAGGGGAGAAACGATATCAGTGTCAGGGGAAATATTAGTGTGTACTCGGAATATTTGCCATTTGCATTAACATTAACCTGGCCTCCCCAGAAAAAAAGTTCAAGATCTATATTATGATGAATATTTTCTTAGAAGCTATGAAAGAAAATACGAAAATTCAAAGAATGCTGCTGTCACTCAGGGAAGACAGGAGGGAAGGAGGGAGGGAAGAAAGAGGGAGAAGAGGGAGGCAGAGCAGTGCTATGGAGGGGAGGGGAGGGGACGCTTAGCTGTGGCCTAAATACTGCAGTCTTGGCCGTGGTGAAGGAAGGCTGCCTGCTGGCCTCCGCTCACTGTACAGTAGTTCTGTGCTCCACGTCACCTTCTTGATGTGCCCCTTTCTTGAACCCTCGTCATCATCGCTTCCTTCCTGTGCATTCATTCTGTCATCAAAACCCAACCTCAAGAAGTGACCTAAAGTCAATTTGCATGAATATTTGAGTAGTAAAAATAAGGAAAGGCTTTAGCGTCTCTGACGCTGGCAGAAGGAGTATTATATTTGAAAAGAGATGATAAGCACAATACTGAAACAACTATGGCAGAATTTTCAGAGCTTGAGAGTGTGCTGGGTTTTTTGGGGGGACGGGGTTGGTCTTTTTGAGACGGATCTTCCCGTAGCTCTGGCTGTCCTGGAACTCACTCTGTAGACCAGGCTGGCCTTGAACTCACGAGATCCACCTGCCTCTGCCTCCCAAGTGCTAGGATTAAAGGCGTGTGCCGCCATGCCTGGCGAGAGTGTGCTGTCTTTAAAAGTTGCATGTGAAGAACTGGAAAGTGGGGCTTCTTGTCCCATGTCTAGGAAAAGGCCAGCTGGAACACCCAGCCAAGTACAGTACCGACAGTGGAGAAGGGCACTGAAACAGAAGGCAGAGTTAAGGTCAAGGGTAGAGGGAAGACAGGTGCCTAGAAGAAGCTCTGTTTCAGCAGCAGGAAGAGCTTCGCAATAGCAGTGAAGCAGGCATCCTCATCCATGAGTTCCATGGATGGCTACACGGGGAATATTGACCACATTCGTTGGAAGCTAAACTCAGTGACTGAGGTCTTTACCTCCCTAGAACTCACTACAGAATTACTCTCTCCTGCCCCTCCTCCCCCTCTCTCTGGTCTCTTTCCTCTTCCCAAATGTCTCCCTTCTTCTTTCATGTCTTTCTTTTTTTTTTTAATTTTGTGTATATGAGGGGATGGGAGTGGTGGAGAGTATGTGCATGTGTATGCAGGTGCCTACAGATGTCAGAAGAAGGTACTGGATGCCTTAGAGCTGGAGTTACAGGAGATTATGAGCTGTCCAATGTGGGTGCTGGGAACAGAACTCGGATCCTCTGCAAGAATAGTACACACTCCTGATCACTGAGCCATCTCGCCACGTCTTTTTTTAACATTTAGATTCCACAAATGAGAGAAAATAGGTGACATTTGTCTTCCTAAATCTGGTTTGTTTTGCTTAACATGATGATTTCTAGTTCTATCCATTTACCTGCAAATGACATAATTTTATCCTCTTTTGTGGCTGACATAAGTTCCATTGATAACACTCTTCTCTTGAGCAACAACTATTCATACAACATTAAAATATTGTTTTAACATTTATCCTGTAAGTGAATAGTACTGTTCTCCACAATAAAACATTTATTCTGAAAGACTTGCTTAAACAATATCAAACACTGAATAATTACTAAGCTTTTGTTAAACTATTTTTTTTAAACTAACCCCATCAGCTGGCATATGTGAACATCTATGAACAAGCATTGATTAAGATCATTCTAGGCAGGCTAGAGTATCTACACTTGACTGTATTTCACTGTCAAAGGAAAATAACTGAATATAACCATTGCAATATTGTTTTTTTTTTATTTTATTTATTTTTGTATGTGTATGAATGTACTGTCTGCATGTAGGTTTGTGCATCCGTGTCCTGCAATGCCACGGAGGTCAGAAGAGGGTTGTCAGATTCCCCTGGAACTGGAGTTACAGACAGTTCTTAGCCGCCATGTGGGTGCTGGGGATCGAACCCAGGTCCTCTGCAAGAGCAGTCGGTGCTCTTAACCACTAGGCTATCTCTCCAGCCCCGCAATATTGTTTTTAATCTTATAAGAAATTAAATATAAGCAGCCTGCCTTTTGATATTAACTAAATAAAAATATAAATGTTTATTTTTGTCATCAACATCTTCCTAGCATATAAGAGTGTCACTTTTTCTAGAAAAAGTATTGTTTAAATATCAATCCAAAACACTGGTTAGCTAATGTTTTATTTACATTTTTATTACTGGTGAGTTAAAATATTTTTCCAAATTTGTTAACAAATGAGTAATTTCTTCATTTTACCACTTTCCATTTCTTTCTTAATTTTAAGTTCATAGTATTTAACTTACTGATTTATGCAATTGTAATGATTTCGGACACCTGACTTTTAAGACAGTAAACCACAGTAACAGCTCTGGTGAAGGACTCTGAGGTCTCATGGATGGCAGAGGGTGGTAGCTGGCGAGATGCCAAGGAGAGGCAAAAGAAGCAAAATGTTTTTGTACTACTGTGTTTCACTGTGTTTACGTACCACATAGGCTGAAGCATATTAAACCTTGGTTCAAAAACACCCCGCTGTGATTCACTAGGTATGGCTCACCAATGAAAGACTCTATTGAGTGTCATGGGGAGATAATATGTGATCTTCTTGCTGTCTTGCCCTGATTGTTTTTTTTTTTTTCTTTTCTTTAGAGATTTATTCTGTACTGTTACTTCAATTATTTCAGAATACAACTATCACCAAAGTTCTTGGCAACAAAACTCCCAACCACACACCTCAACATTTATTAAATGAACTAACTGCATCTGACTAACTGCACACTATGTGAGAAGCCAAGGAGTTAACCCCAAATCTGTGAAATTTACATAATTTCTTCTTTTGAGATGCTTACTGCCAAATAGAAAACAAAGCAAACACTCAACTAAGCACGTGTGGATTTAATTCTAGCTTACTAGAGCATGACGTGCTTACAGAATCCCAATTTTTTATAATAATGTATTTCTAAGGCCATTACTGGAAATAGGTAAACAAGATGAAATTCTGATACTCAATTCCCAAATCTCAACAGCTCATGTGCCTCACTCTGATGAAAAAACTTGCCCAATGAGGGAGTAATGAGCTAGAAGTCTGCACGGGACTGACCAATCGCCCTCTGTGATGAAAAATGCAGACTCTGCTGGGCGTGGTGGCGCATGCCTTTAATCCTAGCACTCAGGAGGCAGAGGCAGGGGGATCTCTGTGAGTTCAAGGCCAGCCTGGTCTACAGAGTGAGTTCCAGGACAGCTGGGGCTACAGGGAGACCCTGTCTCAAAAAGACAAAGACAAAAAAATAAAAGAAAGAAAGAAAGAAAAATGCAGACTCTGCCTAAGGAAAACTTGAGCCACAGGGAAATAAGAAAACAGGTGTTGGAGGGAAATTTTTTTTGTTGCACCAAAGCAGTTAGAAGAGCATTTGAATATATGGCCGGGCGTGGTGGCACACGCCTTTAATCCTAGCACTTGGGAGGCAGAGGCAGGCGGATCTTTGTGAGTTCAAAGCCAGCCTGGTCTACAAAGCAAGTTCCAGGACAGCCAGAGCTACAGGGAGACCCTGTCTCAAAAAGACCAAAAAATTGAATATGGATCCTGAATTGGCCCTTGCAGACAAAGATCTAGCACCATTGGGAATATAATTTCAAAATCAACTAATCCACCATGAGTTCTCTCATTTTATAGTGGAGACACACCCTATCTCCACCCATGTAAACTTAGTTTGGGGGAGATATTTCCTGGGGACTAAGCAATATTTTTGTTCATGTTAGACATCAATCAATGCAATATCACAGATCTGAGAGTTTACCAGTCCTAGGGACTTAATTTTTTTCTTGACCCTATATGAGTTGGACCCAAAGGCACAAGAATTAATATCTTCATCATGGAATAACTGTGTCCAATTAGCACTCCAGATCCAATTCTTCTTTTTCAAGCTAAAAAACAAAAGCAATATACAAGGGAAAACTATATCTAGACCTCCTTTCTGTGTTGCTCAAAATAACTGGGTATGTGGCTTCAAGAGCATCATACAGCAACCTAATCAAAATAAAATCAAAGAAGCCCATTTTCAGAAAATATGAACAATTCAAGACATAACACTTTTTTTAAGTATATTCTTTGGTGCATGGGTGGAATATTATGTAGATGCCTGCTAGGTCTGTTTGCTGTATGGAATTGTTTAATTCAGATTTCTATTAGTCTTTGTCTCAACCTGTCTAGTGGAGATGGGGTATTGAATCCCTTACTACATGTGTCTTGGGATTAATCTGTGCCTTAAAGTCCTATAGTATTGTGTTTATGAAATTGGGTGAGACAGGTGTGGCATACGCCTTTAATCCCAGCACTCAGGAGGCAGAGGCAGGTAGATCTCTGTAAGTTCAAGGCCAGCAAACCAGTTTGATGAATATATATTTACGATTATAATATCTTGGTTAATTGTTCCTTTGATTAAAAGTGAAGTGATCCTCTTTATCTGATTAGTTTTAAAGTCTTTGTGTGTGTATGAAGACATAACACTTTTAGTGAAGTTCTCATTTTTCATACAGAAATGGATTACTAACTTTATATAAGTGCAAACATATATTAACTTTTCAATATAAAGTAAAGAGTTTATAATTTCTTTCTGATAGCCAACTATAGCCAATCTCAGTTACAGAAAAAGAAATGTGACTAACTTCCTGCTTTGCTCAAAGAAACCATTTAGAAAAAAGATATTCCATGCCAAAATAAAGGGTTTAAGACATTTTAAAATCTCACAATAGTTGCTGGTTGAAATGGGAATATGCAACCTTACAAAACAACAGATTTGTCTGTCACTCTCTTACCCATGTGACCAATGTTCTCCCATCAAAGCACCCTGTCCAACTTGGCATGACTCAGTACTCAGTGCACATCACCTTCACAGTATTCCTGATGAAAATAAATAAGCTAAAGCTAATCCAGCCTTTAGTTCCAATCGGAAAGAAGGGAGCAAGAAGAACAAGTTACATGGTTTCACAGAGGAAAAGCCAGTCCATTCCAGATGGCAAGTGTGATGGTTTGGTTTGAGTATGTCCCCCAAGGGGTCAAGTGTTTGTGGATATTGAGAGGCAATGCAAAGCCTAAAGAGGTGGAGCCAAATAGGAAGAAATCAAGTTGCTTAAGCCCCTACCTTTGGAAGGAATTGATGGAGTTCTTACGGCCCTGGTTAGTTTTTATAAGAAATTGCAAGAGGGGGCTGGAGAGATGGCCTAGAGGTTAAGAGCGCTGACGGCTCTTGCAGAGGACCGGGTTCGATCCCCAGCACCCACATGGCAGCTGAGAACCGTCTGTAACTCCAATTCCAGGAGAACTCCAGTTCCAGGGGAATCCGACACCCTCTTCTGATCTCCGCGGCATTGCACGGCACGGGTGCACAAACCTACATGCACACAGTACATTCATATACACAGAAAATAAATAAATAAAATTAAAAAAAAAAAAGAAATTGCAAGAGAACAAGCTTGGTCCCATTGGGTTCTGCTGCAAGCCCTCTGTCATGATGTTATTTAATAAGGTGTTATTTAATAAGATGTTATTTAATAAAGTTAAGAGGGGGGACTCAGAGAATCAGAACCATGCTGTTTGTACTTTCTGCTTTTAAAGCTATAAGATAAACATCTTTGCTTTATAAAGTACCCAGACTGAACCCGGGCGTGGTGGTGCACGCCTTTAATCCCAGAACTCGGGAGGCAGAGGCAGGCAGTTCTCTGTGAGTTCAAGGCCAGCTTAATCTACATAGGTGAGCTCCATGACAGCTGGAACTAAAGGGAGACCTTGTCTCAAAAATACCAAAAATAAAAATAAAAATAAAGTACCCAGACTGAGTATTTCATTGTAGTAAAGGCAAATGGGCTGATACAATGAGATACTCTCTAGCATAACAGGCCTGGTCACTTTAATAATCAATAGCATGAGACAGACAAGAAAAAAAGCACGGTGGAGGGAAAGCAGTAGATAGAAAGCTGCCACAGAGACTAAAAGGGGATGACAAAGACCTAAAAGCTGTAACCATTTTTACCAAATTAAATGTATTGTCATTAAATGAATTTTTCTTTTTTCTTTTTTTTTTTTTTTTTAAGAAATCTGGGGCTGGAGAGATGGTTTAGCAGTTGAGAACACTGAACACTGGCTGCTCTTTCAGAGGATCCGAGTTCAATCCCCAGCACCCACATGGTAGCTAACAACCATCTGTAACTCCAGTTCCAGAGGATCCGACACCCTCTTCTGGCCTCTGCAAGCATTCCATGACATAGGTGCATTTACATACATGCAAGCAATACACTCATATACATAAAATAAAATAATAAATAAAATTAAACTCTGTAAAAGACTGGGGAAAATTGAGCAAATCTGACTACAAAATAGCTATGAAATGATTTGATAAATTGCCATTAATGTTGGTAGATGGGAATGAGATTGTGGTTATATACAAAAACATCCTTTTTTGTTAATGTCTGATAAAATTAGGCATGGTGGCTCACACCTGTAATCCCAATGCTCTGGAGGCTGAGCAGCCAGACTGCTGCTGCCTGATACAAACCCTTGGGGAGGGATGTTACTGCATTAATGCCCTCCCCCATGAAGAAAAGTTAACAGGCCCAGTCTTGTGTAGGTCTACCTCAGGTAATGACAGAAAATTCAAGAGGGCGGAGGCCACATCATCCCTGGAGGATAGTGTTCCACAATGATAGGACATATTTCTCATGAAGCAATTAATTCTTTTAAAAACTATCCAGTATTACCGTACACAGAAAGTAAATAAAAAGCCACTAATAATAATGTGTACACTTTGGATTCCTATTATTCTTTTACAAGACACAAGCATAACTGGGATATCTAAAAGTCATTTCAAGATCTAAAGGACAATAGCTAAAAATGAAGTTCAAGTTGTGGTTCCCCTTGAAGTGTAAGTCAGGGTGGGAGGTATTGTAGATTTCTAGTTTTACCAATGATCTCTAATCAGTTGATCATCAAGCTCCCTTCTCCTTCAGGTAGACAGGCATCCTGCAGACACTAAGAGATAGTTTTCACAAAACCAACACGTATCCAGATCTCCCAAATGGGAATTTGACAAGTGTGATGGTTAATAATATCTTGACAGGATTTAGAACCACCATGGAAATAAGTGTCTGGGCATGTTCCTGAGGTAGTATCTAGGCTACGTAAACTGAGCTGAGAAGACCACCCAAACTGCAGGCTGCAGCCTCCTATGGGAGAGGCTCACAAGCTGAATCAAAAGAAAGATGAGCACTGGCATTGTGGCACTCTGCTTCCTGTGGACACCGTGTGACCAGTTCCCTCCTGGACCATCTGCCATTTATCATCCCCATCACGATGGAGTGGATCCCCTGGAACCGCAAGCCAAAATAAGCCTCTCCTTCCTTAAGTTGGTTTTTCTCAGGTATTATTTATTTATTATAGCTACAAGACAAGTAACTAATACAAAAGGGTTTAAATATGTTAAAGGCATAGATGAGTCTCAGTTAAAAATATAGGGCTTCTTTTCATTCCTATTCAGTTGCTAAGTATATTATTTGGCCCAGGAATCCTAAAACCATGTTGGTTTATTCTTCCAATTTGTGATTTCATAAACCCGCTGTATTAGTCACTTTTCTGTTGCTGTAATAAAACACCATGACCAAGGGAACTTATCAAAGGAAGAGTTTATCTGAGCTTACGATTGACGGTTCCAGGGAATCAGAGTCCATTGTGGTGGGAGGCATGGTGGCCAGGGCTGGAGCAGCAAGCCAAGGTTCACATCTCGCAATGAGCACAGGAAGTCAAGAGAGAGACTGGAGACCACAAGGCTTGTTAAAGTCACTAAGCCCACCCCCAGTGACATACTTCCTCCAGCACGGCCACACCTTCTAAGACCTCCAAGAACAGTGCCACCAACTGGAGACAAAATATCTGAATACTTAAAGCCTATGGGGGGACACTCTTATTCAAACCACCACACCCTCATTGCAGTTCCAAGTAGCTGTCTCTTAAGTAAGTGAATATTTTTTAACGAAAATTCAGAACTATTGCCAAGGAAATATAGTCCACATGTCAAAGATAATGCAGTAAAACTCTCGGGTCATCATTGAGCCCTCCTATGAAACACAAGCATCATTCTCTGGTCATCATTGAGCCCTCCTATGAAACACAAGCATCATAGGTCTAGTGTCTGACCTCTGGGTTATCATCAGGAAGAAGAAATCACAGGCAAGTGACATAATGACTCATTATCCTTCACATAGATTCCAACAAGAGTGTACAAGGTCAAATTCATTTTGTCTACAGATCTAAGAAGCTGTCAATCAAAATAGTTTCTGATCACTTACCCATGATTGGTCAAAACACATGCTACCAGTGCTCTGTAACTGTGAACAAGCAGGGAGAACGACGAAGCAGTAGAGAAAGTCTTGAGTCTCCTAATGCTGTTGCAGTTTTGACAGCACAAACAACATAAAACTATGGCAAGCTTCTCAAAATACACCCTAGGAAGCCCTAGGGACCCCAAGACCTCTTCAGGGAGCCTCTGAGAATCAAAAGGATTTTTATAATACCAAAACATTATCCGCCTTTTTCACTATGTTGACGTCTGTACTGGTGACGTGAAAGCAGTGCTGGTACCTTAACATGAATCATGTGTTATCAATTCTCTATTAACACTCATTCTATTCTTCACTGCCATGCATTTTCCAGAAGAAGAAGACAGCTTCAGATAAAAATTTGATTGACTGTATTAGTTTTCTGGGACTGCTTGCATGTGAGTGCGTGTATGCATTAATGCACTGCATAATTACAACTTAGGCCTCTGCATTAGTCTGCTCTGGTTACCACAAATGAACACCACGAACAGGGTAGTCTAAACAATGAAGCATTTTCCCCCAGTTCCTGAGGCTAGAAGTGCAAGGACTGACAGGGTTGATTTTTCTGAGGCCTCTCCCTCAGCATGAAGGGGGACAACTCCTCGCCATATCATCGGATGGCCTTTCCTATGCATGCACACATTCTTGGAGTTTTCAACCAAATTTTCTCCAAAGGACATCACTTGGATGTGAGGACAAAATAGCTGTAATGTCTGTCACCCTGTCGATCACCAGTGTTGATTCGGCTGCCCCTTTCCTCCTTCATCATAACTCCATATGCATCCCTCCAAAGGTACTTGGTAGGAGAAGACAAGGACCATTTTTAGGTCAAGGGTATGGGAGCAGCTGCTGTTCTCCCAAGCTAGAAGCAACAAATAAGCTCCCAAGGATATCAGTCATATTGAATTATGACCTCATTCGAAATTATTAATCTCTTTAAAGGCCTTATCTCCAAGTACAGTCACATTCTGAAGTTGCAGGTAGAAGGGGGAGGGTTGTGGAACTCTGTCCCTCAGCATGGCATGGACTTTGCTGTCTTGAAATCTGAGCATCTACAAATACCTACAGAAAAAAATTTGTTCCCATTGGGTCTGGAACGGCTGCACACACAGGGATCCAGGGCCCTCTTATGACCTTTGTGAGTACTGCATACATGGCTGTACTTGCATACAAGAAAAGATTAATACACATAAAAAACAAGCCTCTGCAGAGAAAAACTTTGGAAAGACTGAGAGAAAGATGCAAGACATGTATGACAGAAGGCATGAATAGGGGTGGGATGGGGGCAGGGAGAGGGGACTGTGTCTAAATTGGACTGAAAGATAATGAAATACACAAATCATCAATAAAAGTATTTAAAATTTTTTAAAATTTAGATCTCACCCTGTACAAAAATCAACTCCAAGGGGATCAAAGATCTTAGCCTGAAATCCGAAACCCTGAAGGTGATAGAAGAAAAAGTTGGCAGCAACTTACAAGACATAGGCATAGGGAAAGACTTTCTAAATCAAACAGCGGGCACACAGGCAATAAGGTCAATGGCTGACAAGTAGGACCTCATCAAACTCAAAAGCTTCTGTACAGCAAAAGAAACAATCAAGAAAGTGAAGAGAAAACCCACAGAGTGGGAAGAAACCTTCACCAGTGATAGATCTGACAGAGCATTAATGTCAAGAATATATAGACAACTTAAAAAACAAAAAAGTAAGAAAACAAATGACCTACTCGAAAGATGGAGTAAAAAGAGCTGAACAGAGACTTCACAAGTGAAGAAGTAAAGAGGGCTGAGAAACATCTTTAAAAGTGTTCAACATCATTAATAATTAAGGAAATGCAAAAAAAGCCACTCTAAATTATCATCTCACTCCAATAAGACTGGCCAAGATCAAGAAAACAAAAGACACCAAATGCTGGAGAGGTTGAAGGGAAAGGGGAACACTCATCCACTGCTGGTGGGAATGTAAACTCGTACAACCACGGTGGAATGCAGTGGGGAGAATCCTTAAAAGACTCAAAATGAGCCTACCACCTGACCTAGTCATACCACTCTTGGGTATATACCCAGAAGACTCATCCTACTGAAAAGATACATGCACAGCTATATTTATTGCAGCTCTCTTCACAATAGCAAAAATCTGGAACCAACTCAAATGCCCCTCAACTGATGACTGGATGACAAAAATGTGGTACATCTACACAATGGAGTTCTGTGCAGTGGTAAAGAAAGATGACATCATGAACTTTGCAGGCAAATGGATGGAACTCGAAGCTGTTATGCTAAGTGAAGTAACACAGTCCCTGGCAGCGGCGGGGGGGGGGGGTGCACGGGAAGGTGAATGGTTTCCCTCATTTGTGGATGCTAACACCAAATCCCCAGTTGGCAGGCAAGCTGAGCAACTTTATTATTATATTTCTTTGTATCTGAAAGCAACTGTGCTGTTATAATGGGGATCTCTTAACAGACTCTAGAATTGACCTACCAATTATATTCAGACATTGTAATTACCATATATGGGTGGAATATATGTATTCATATTCTAGAGTAATATAAAATTAAAGGGGAAAAATGTGAATCCCAAAACATATTTTGGAATTGAACATACAGTTTTTTCCTGGAGGTCAGAATTTTGATACATATGTGTGTAGAGAGCGGACGTTGACCAAAATGGCGCCTTGGACCCTGGCCAGGTCTTATGATCGCCATTTTGTCGCCTAACTACCCAGTTCATTTCCCAGCCAATGGGAGAGCTTCAATCTGGAGCACTCATTAGCATGATCACTGACTTCCGCTTATTGCCTGCAGACTGCGCATGACTACCACTCTCTGAGCTCGCGCTTTTAATATGCAAATGAGGCATTGGCCCCTGTTGCGCTACGAGCCCATGCATTGGACATGCAAATGAGGCATTGGACGGTACACCAATCCAGAGCATACCCGAACCCTCTAGACTGCTATATAAGCAGTGCCTCTTCCCCGTTTCGGGGTCCTTCTCCTAAAAGAGCTGTGCACAATAAATACTGCTGCAGAAGAATCCTGTTGTCCGCGTGAAGTTCTTGCCGGCGAGACTGCTGCACGGGACATATGTGTTATTTATATAGGAATAATTTAGAGTAATACAAAGGGGAGGGAACAACAACAACATAAGGACTGGGTCAAAGAACTGACCGATACAGTTAAATTCTGCCCAAAACAATAAGCCTCTGCAGAAAAAATCCTTGGAAAGACTGAGAGAAAGATACAAGACATGCATGGCAGAATGCATAAACTGGGGTGGGGGAGGGGCAGGGAGAGGGGAATGTATCCAAATTGGACTGAACAATGATGTATGAGATACACAAAATGTCAATAAAAAAAGAACATAAAAAAATTTTTTTTAATTTATTTCGGTATGTGTATGAATGTACTGTCTGCATGCAGGTTTGTGCACCCGTGTCGTGCAATGCCGTGGAGGTCAGAAGAGGGTGTCAGATTCCCCTGGAACTGGAGTTCTCCTGGAATTGAAGTCTCAGACGGTTCTCGGCCGCCATGTGGGCACTGGGGATCAAACCCGGGTCCTCTGCAAGAGCGGTCGGTGCTCTTAACCGCTAGGCCATCTCTCCAGCCCCATAAAAAAATTTTTTTTAATTGATCCCATTATTGTTCCATCATGGTAATGGGCAAGAGAGCTCATGAGGCAGTGCACAAGGGCCCAGCACTCCTTGAGGATGTACAAGCAGTTGATGGTTGCCAGCTGCCAGGGGAAGGAAGCTTTTTCTTCAGTGGTATATATAGTTGCAGGAAAAAAAATAATGGAATAGGGAGTTAAGGCTTCAAAATATGAACAGGGAGAGGATGAAGGCTCAAGTCAGTCCATGATGTGTAGCAGTGAAAATCATGACACTTATTTAATCTCAACCCTTAAATATATGTTTTCAGTATCCTGTTGGACAAAATAGAAAGTATACATAAAGCACTTCTGAAACATCTTGAATTATGGACATCATACTAGATGGAAACACTATAGATTTGAGTTACAAGTGGAACTGGATGTACTTTCCATGAACTATCATTTTTATTTGAAAAATAATAGACAATGATGACTATTCAAAATTGAGTATTTAGCAGGCTTTTTCTGGAAAATGAGTAAGTTGAGCTAGTCAAGTGTTGTAAGGCTTTTCATGACAGAATATGAACAAACATCTACTAACCCTAGCTAAAGAGGGCACAGACAACAGAGTAAAGAAATGATTACAAGGGGCTGGAGAGATAACTCAGTGGTTAAGAGCACTGGCTGCTTTGGCAGAGGACCAGCACTCACACGGTAGCTAACAACTGTCAATAACTCCAGGGATCCAATGCCATCTTCTGACCTCCAAAGACCTTGAATGGCATGGTGCACTTACACAGAGGCAGGCATACACTCAGACACATAAAATAAAAATAATAAATGAAATAATTTTAAAAAACAAAATGATTACAAGCCTAGCTTTGTGAACTACTGGATTTATTGGGGTTACCCGAGCCTGACCGAGGGGCTACTTTTTTAATATAAATTTTTATTTATTTATTATTAAACTTTTTCCATAGGTCATACATCATTTCCCAAAAGAATCTAGAATCACTTCCCTTTCCATGCCCCCCACCCCACCCAAATCCCTGCACTCTGCCATACATGTCCTGTATCTTTTTCTGAGTCTCTCCAGAGTTTTTTTTTTTCAGTTCTTTTGTTGTTGTTCTCTCCAACTTGTATTGCTACAGTATATATACATATATACATAGTTATATATATATATATACATAAATATATATATACATACATACACATATTACTTGAATTGTAGGATTTTTTATTTCCTAAAAGATGTCATGTTTTCCTTAAGGAAGTGCCGAGGGGCTACTTCTAAGCACAGGAGTGACGCAAAGGCAGCTACAGCACCAAAATGCCTGTCTGAGCATTGATAGCAACTCAGCTTTGATAACAAAGCTGCTTCCCTAGAATCCTCTGTACAATTTTCAGTCAGCCCCGCTGGGCCACCTCACCTACCTGAGTCTCCTCTCACCTACTGTTTACTGCTTTTATAAATCTTAGGCAGGAGCCTTGTGAACTTTGTAATTGCCCGAGCCTTCTAAATTTAGTTAGTATCCTGATTCTCCCTCCAAGAGGGAAATGTTTCAATACAGTAGAAATAGCTATATAACATTATCTTAAGAAAAACTAATAATTTAGGGCTAGAGAGTTGGCTCAGTTGTTCGAGCACTTGTGTCAGGACAGGAGCTCATATCCCTGGAACCCATGAAATGCCAGGTGGGTATGGTTACCTCCTGTAATTCCAGACTTGGACATGGAGACAGGGTATCACCAGAGCAAGCTGACTAGCAAGACTAACCACATCAGTGATCTCTGAATTGGATTGAGAGAGCCTGCTTCAACACATGAGATGGAAGAGCAATCAATCATGATTCCTGACATCAACCTTGGGCCCCCACATGCAGGGCCACATGCATGCACAAACACACACATACACCCAACACATGCAAAATAACCATACATACATACACATGCACAGCACACAGAAGGAGGAGAAAAAATAGAAAAAGAAAGAAAAAACTAATTTAATTTAAAGTTTCAGACAAGAATAGAGCTTTAGAAAACATAACTCAGTTATATGGGTTCTCAGGAATTACTGAGAACTTTTTTACTTGAAGATACTAGATCTGGCTCAGCAGTAAAGTGCTTGCCTACAGAAGGAAAAACAGGTGACTTTCACTTCTATGACATTTTCATACTATATATGTATTATATAATACAAAGTACAAGCCTTTGGAACTCACTGAATCAAGTATTTCCAAAATGCACAATGTTACAAAGCCACACCTAGGTGGAGGTTCCAGCCAAACGTCAGGAAGACCATTGTTTTAACACAGCATAACATAAGTTCATTAGCATGGCTTCAGATTCCACATTACAGCTCACAGTCAAGAAACTAACTTTCATCACATTTTTGGGTAGTAACAAAAATACTATTGCCATAGGCCAAGCATGGTGGCTCATGCCTCTCGTTCTAACACTAAGGAAGCTGAAGCAAGAGGATCATTATGGGCTCAAGGCCAGCCTGAACTACAGAATGAGTTTCAGGTCAGTTTGGGCTATAGAGTGAGAATAAATAGAGCTTAGGATAATTAACAGCACTTGAGACACCTGCGAAGTAAAGGGCAGTAACACTGGCCAAGTGACTAACAGCCAGCAGATAGTCAAGGTCAACTAAGCCAGAGTCAGAGAGGGATACAGGGGCCTCAGCCATCCCTAACTGTGTGGGCAGTGCAGAAATAGTGCAGCAGCATCTCCCTGGTCAGGGCTACGTGCACAGAATGCGTGGGGCCTCCATTAGCTTAGCCATGATAGTCCAGAAAACTAACTAATCTCAATAGATTACCACGGTCTTTGTCCAGCTTCTGCCACTGCCCTATAAAAACTTGGACAAAGGAAATCCAATGGTTTCTGCCTCTTTTGGAAACCCTGCCCACTCTTGGGAGTTTCCTTACTTTTCCTGAATTTCTTGCTTTTCCATAATAATTCTTTTTAAAAATATTTTCATTGACTAAATTTCTTTTTTGAATTTTATTATGTTTTTATTTTTTTAAAAATGGTTTATTTGTGTTTTGTTGTTTTGCCTGCTTGTATATAAGTGCGCCATGCGAACCCTGCAAAGATCAGGAGAGATCTTTGAATTCCCCTGTTAGTTAGCCACCATGTGGGTGCTGGGAATTGAACCCGGATCCTCTGCAAGAGCAACCACTGCTCTTAACCACTGAGCCATATCTCCAGCCCCTGATTAAACAATTTCATAAAATGTATTTTTATCATGTTCAGACTCCCTAGTTTTTCCACACACCCACTTACAATGCCCCTCCCCAACATTTCATGTCCTCTGTGATTATTGTCTTTTTTTTACAAGGCTTATTGAATCTAACCTGTGCTCATCAAGTGCTCTTGAGTGTGGCTCTGCCCCTTGGTGTGTGATACACATACTATTAAAGAAAGCGCTCTCTCTCTCTCTCTCTCTCTCTCTCTCTCTCTCTCTCTATATATATATATATATATATATATATATATATAGCCCCCCTCTCTTTCAGCATCTATTAATTGCCAGTAGACCCTCAGCTAGGGCTAGGACACCCTACCCCATCTGTGTATGGCCCTACCTCACTTGAATTTGCACAGATCCCATTCATGCTGTCATAAGTGTGTGGGTTCATATGTGCGACTCTCTTGTGGTATCCAGAGAGCAGTTCCCTTCTATTCATCTACTGCCTCTAGCTCTTACAATCTTTTCACCCACATCTTCTGCAATGATCCCTGAGCCCTTGGAGGAGAGGGTAGGATATAGGTGTGCCATTTAGGGCTGAGTACTCCACAACCTCTTATTATGAGTTGACCAGTTATGGGTTTCTGTGTTAGTCATCATCTGCTACAAGAACATTTTCTGGTGAGAGCTGAGAGAAGCACTAATCTATGGGTGTAAGTCATTATGAATCAGTCTAATATTCTGTCTGTTTAGCAGGATAATAGTAGTATGTTCTCCCATATGGCTTGTGACCTGTCTAGCCACAGGTTCTTGTCCCTAATAATAACGTCTATAATAATTCTTAGTAAAGCCCACTTCTGCTTTGCAAACTCCCAAAAGAGTCTGACTCTTTCATTTTTATTGGCAGGAGACAACAAAGTTGGAACCTTTATCCCAGGTCAATCTTTTATGGTCCCCAGTATCCAGCATCTGAGGTTCGTGAGTCATATACAACTGGTCTCAAAGCCCTGCGTCAGTTTGAAGTCTCTTAAACAGCTTGTTTTTCCTTAAATACACTCTAGTTTGTCAACAACTGTCAAACTATAAATGTCAATAGCAGGGACAAGGAACAGAGATAAATAACACCTTCAAACACAAGGCCTGGTCCCACATAGGGCTGCAGAGTACAGTACTGGAGAGTAATCCAACCCACACACACATCCCTTTCCTCTAAAATTAAGCTTTTCTAGCACTAACGATTGCCAAGCCTCTTCCTAGGAAGAGCCCTGTGTTTGCCCTTCTCCCAAAGAAGAGCATCTCATACAACCCTGTAGAGAAAGAAAAGGTCAGGTTGCCCACAATGTCCCGTGGCCACTTCAGGGAAGGACATAATCAGCTAAGGGACTGAAATACTTTTAAATCATAAATGCCTGAATCAAAGACAAAAAAAAATATTGCATAGTTTCCTATGCAATATTTAAAAAGATGACCAAGGTATGAATACCCAATTCCTTGTAAGTCCTTTTGAAATTAGTGCCCTGACCAAGTTATAGAACCTATCTTTGTTTTTCTGGATTCCCTAATCTGAAAACTCATGGAAGTGTATATTTGATCCCTAAACTATCTCCCACCTGGGGCTGGAGAAATGGCTCAGCAACTAAGAGCACTGGATGTTCTTACAAAAGACCCAGGTTCGATTCCCAGCACCCACATGGCAGATAACACCATCCGTAACTCTAGTTCCAGGAAATCTGACACCCTCTTCTGACCTCCATGGGTACGTACAACATAAGTGCACTTACACACATGCAGGCAATACACAGACACAAACAAAATAAAGATAACATAAAAATATTTTGGTCTGTTTTTGTTTTTATTTTTTCTTTGAGACAGGGTCTCTCATTAGTCCTAGCTGGCCTGGAGCTCGCTCTATAGACCAGGCTGGCCTTGAACTCACAGAGATATGCCTGCCTCTGCCTCCCAAGTGCTGGGATTAAAGGTGTGAACCACCATGTGTATGGCACGATTATTTTTTTTAATGTCTCCCATCTATGATATGCTAGGATTCTGCTCCAGAGGCAAACCTGATCTTTGATTACCCATGTTAGTAGAAAAGAATATGACTTGAATACTTCAAATATGTGGACAACGTGAAATTCATTTTGGTTTGACTTTACTGTATTATGTGATATGTACCAAATCACAAGAAGTTAAATTTCCCAAGGATGATAACTCTGGCTAATGTTGAAAATCCATTTGTCTACAACAAATGGCACTATGCACCACTACACAAATGTAAAGTAGCACTCTATGATGTAATCTGCTGTCAGAGAATGAGGAAGGACCTGGTGGGAGTTTAGATGTAGGAATCTCTATCAATAGCTCTGTCACTCCCCAGTGTATCCTTTCCCTGAAGCACCTTATTCCCACAACAGACTCAAAGGTACCATCTGAGCAGTCACTGAGTCAGCTTTGTGCTGGCACAGGGTACAGAGAGGTGAACAAGACAAATTCCTTTACCCAAGGCTATTTACTTAATGAAGAAGAGATTTAAAAAGTGTTTTCAGTGCAATGATAGATATAAGCACCAGAGACCAGGAAATTCCAAGGAAGGACAAGCAGTTAAACCAATCTAATCTTTGGTAGCCTTTCAGGACTCCAGAGACATCAACACCTACTAAGACCTAGAAATGTTAGCAGGTAGATTGAGATCAGTGTGGGGATAGAAAGAGGGGAAATTTTCTGCCAAAGGCAATGAGGTATGAACCAATGTGGAATATTAAGAAAGCAAATAGCTCAATGCCACTCAGGGTGGAAAGCAGAGGCTTGATGGTTCATGCTGTATTTTCATAAAGATGGTAGGGAAAGACCAAAATTTTAAACCTGCAATTTC
This sequence comes from Rhizomys pruinosus, assembly GCA_009823505.1. Classification (NCBI taxonomy): domain Eukaryota; kingdom Metazoa; phylum Chordata; class Mammalia; order Rodentia; family Spalacidae; genus Rhizomys; species Rhizomys pruinosus. Next base: position 564,003 of record VZQC01015689.1, read on the forward strand.
ACAGCTGCTAGAGACAAGAATTCAAAGCATTTGAAGATTGACATTGCCACAGACTCACCATCTGCACTGGTCAGCTATTTACGTTAGGATTATAATCTATAACAATAACCCTAAATTTTCAACTGTTTAATATATTGTTTTTTGCTGCAGGCCAGAAGGATTTAGGTTCAAGATACAGTTTGGGTTCAAGGCCATTCTACATGATAGAAAAGGACCTAGGTTGAAGCCACAATGACATTCTAGAACATATTCTTTTCCTCTTAGAAGACACAGTTCAAGAATGCTGGTAGAAATCCATGATGAATACTTACCTGGCACGGAGATACCATGATCAAGAAGGTGGGTTTCCCAGGGCAAGGCTCATCCATTGCACTTGGGGTGTGCTGACCCCTGTGATTTCCCCAAATGCAGGAAACTTGACTGCATAATTTGTGGAGGGGGCACTGCATTCACACTCTCCCCTATAAAAAATAAATAAATAAATAAAATAAAAAAGAAATCTAGGATGAGAGGTGGGGACAGATTACGTGCTGCCCAGAAGCAGCTGGGGGCAGAGTGTGTGTGGACTGGCGGGTCCTGTGGACAGGTCCGGTTGGCCCAGAGGGCTCTGGGAGCTAGGAGCTGAGGTTCAAACACAGACTGCTGCTGGAACAGCTGGGGGCGGAGGGTACCAGTGCGTGGGCTAAGCAAGCAACCCAATCCCCCTCCCTCACCAGCTGGAACCCCCCCCCCAGGGAACTCAGGAGACAGTGGCTGGCAGCAGAGGGAAGACAGTGTTCACAAGGTGTCATCTGGGTTGCTACCCACCCAGCTCTTACAGAACAGAAAGGGAAAAGGGAACTATACCTTCCAATATATAACCAAAATTGAAAGCCTAAAACCTAGACAAGTCAACACTCCAATCATAAGGAGAATACAACAAAGACACCCAAAGGCATCAAGGAAAGCAATCCTTCAACAAGGTGAAGAGGCATTCAAGATTCACATCAGAATACAGGCAGAAGGCTAACCACATGCGGAGAGCACAAGAAAAGAACAATATGGGAAAAGCACAGAATAACTCCACACCAAACTCTACGGACCCAGTGGAGGACCCCTACAATGGGATTTCCCTAGAGGTAACCCAGGACACAGATCCCAAAATAACAATCACAGATATATTCAAAGAAATCATAAAACTAAGGGGAGGGAATAGAGGAAGGAGAAGAATCCCAAGAGAATGGTATTGATCAGATCTTCAGCAGAATAATAGATGAAAATTTCCCCAAACTAAAAAAAGACAAACCAATACAAATACAAGAAGCACATAGAACTCCAAACAGACAAGATCAGAAAAGAAACTTTCCATGCCACATCATAGTTAAAATATTAGACACCCAAAACAAAGACAAAATCCTTAAAGCCACAAGAGAAAAACAAGTGACCTATAAGGGGAAACCTATCAGAATTACAACTGACTTCTCAATGCAAACTATGAAAGCAAGAAGAATGTGGAGCAAAGCATTCCCAGTGTAAAGGACAATAGATGCCAACCCAGGTTACTATATCCAGCAAAAATGACGATTATAGTTGAAGGAGAGAGAAAAACCTTCCATGACATAAACAAGATGAAAGAATACATGCCCAGAAAACCAACCCTTCAGTGAATACTTGAAGCAATTCAAAGGACAGAAGAAAGGAGCAACCATCCCCAGGCACCTAGAAAGAGAAATCAATAAAAGCATAACTGCAGAAGTAGAAACCTAAACCAAAACCACAAATGGATAATAAGGCAAAAGGAAGCAACACAAACCTATCAGTCATAACCTTAAATATTAATGGACTAAATTCCCCAATCAAAAGACATAGACTGGGAGATTGGATTAGGAAACAGAACCCATTGATATGCTGTCTACAAGGAACACATCTTACCTTCAAGGACAGGCACCACCTTAAAGTGAAAGGATGGAAAAAAAAATATTCCAAGCAAATGGTACCAAAAAGAAAGCAGATGTTGCTATTATAAATATCAGACAGTACTCTATCTTTATTCTTTTTGTCTTTCTTACCAAGATCTCAAGTTCTATGTCTGCAGTACAGTTTCTCTGGTCTTACTGATTATTTATATCTGGGAGACCCCTGAGGACCAGATCCTCAACTGACCTTGAGAAAACAGAAACCTTGGTTAATCTGGGCTAACTGTGTGGCCTTAAGAATACAAAAGGAAAGTACAACCAGATGTAAATAATCAGTAACAGAGAACTGTATTGCAGGTAAATGGATGGAACTAGAAGATTTTATGCTAAGTGAAGTAACACAATCCCAGAAAAACAAAAAAGCGAATGGTATCCCTTATCTGTGGATGCTAGTACCAAGTACCTAGTTGTAAGACGAACTAAACAATGTTAATGTTATATTCTTCATGATCTAAAGACAACTATGCTCTTGCAATGTGGATCCCTAAACAGGTTCTAGAGCTGACCTAACATTTATTTTCAGACGTTAGGCTTTTGGTACATGATGGAAGGTATATGTGCATCTTTTAGAGTAATATGGGATTAAAATGAAAAGATGCAAATCAAGAAATATGCTATGGAAATAACATGCAGTTTGTTTCCAAAGGATACAATCTTAATATAGGTGTAGTAGGCTGGTGCAGCTTAGCCTTTCTGGGTGCTTAATGACCATACTTAACACCCAAACCAATTTGGCCCAGGTACCTAAGGGATAACTTTGTTCCTTGCCCTCAGAGGTCAACCAAGTCTTAGGAGATTATGCATGGGGGCACCTCTTAAAATGTCCTACAGACGTGGGTCACCAGTCTTCCTGTTCAGGGAGATCTTGGAGAACCACTGATGGGACTTTAGCCAGTATCCAGTCTAAAGAGAGGAAAATCTGCTCATGCTTCAGAAAAGGAAGGCTGGTCTAGCAAGACCTGCTTTTGTCCTCGAGTGGATGGAACTGGTAAATGAAAAGCTGAAAGGAGTAAGGGGCTCCCATCCTTCTCCTCCCTCCCCCGAAAAAAACCCCAAGAGACCCCTGAGGACCAGATCCTCAACTGACCTTGAGAAAACAAAAACCTTGGTTAATCTGGGCTAACTGTGTGGCCTTAAGCATACAAAAGGAAAGTCTAACCAGATATAAATAATCAGTAAGACCAGAGAAACTGTACTGCAGACATAGAACTTGAGATCTTGGTTAAAAAAAAAAAAAGACAAAAAAGTAAAGAGAGAGTACTGTTGCTTGGCCTATCTCCAATTCTTACTGGCAAGTGTATCTACTCTGTGGCTGCCACCCCTTTTGGCACTCCTCAAAGGCATGAGACACAGCTTTTTAACCCCCTAATATGGACCAAGGACTCATGTCTCTCCAAGAATCCTCCAAACCTTCAATGCCAGATGGGGACTAATGAGATACCCAGCTGTGGACTAAATAGCTAAGGGGATGTCAGCCTTGTCAGAGTGTAGACTGCCATTGTTGGACCACCTGGGCTGTATCATGGAGGCCAGTGCAGGGGGGGATCAAGACAGGATATGTGCTTACTGGACTTCATTTTGGGGGACCATGGGAGGGAAAGACCCCAATGTGGAGCAAAAGTGCAGGATTGATGGTTGGGGTTGCCAAGGAGGAAACTTTGAGCACTTCCTTAAGGAAAACATGACCTCTTTTAAGGAAGAAAAAAATCCTCCAATTCAAGTGATATGTGCATGTATGTATGTATGTATGTATTTATGTATATATAACTATGTATAAATATATCTATATATAATGTAGCAATACAAGTTGAAGAGAACAACAAAAGAACTGAAAAAAATCTCTGGAGAGACTCAGAGATGCAGGACATGTATGGTGGAGTGCAGGGACTTGGGTGGGATAGGGGACATAGAAGGGGAAGCAACTCTAGATTTGATTGAAAAATGTTGTGTGACCTATGGAAAAAGCTTAATAATGGTAATAATAAAAAAATGGAAAAAAAGAAATCCACAATGAGATACACCTTGCACTTTCATTTCCTTCCATACGCTGAATCAAAGTATGATAATCCCCCAGTGTTGAGAGAGCAGGAGGTAATTCCACCTACTGCAGGAAGCCCTCCCAAGTTAAGTGGCAAAGAATCTGGATATGGAAATCTGTGATAGGGTGGACACGAAGAGTTGAAGTGGACAGCTGCATTTGCATCAGTGTTCCCAACTTGTATTCTGCTCTTACTCAAAACAGTTCCTTGTGGCTGCTTCTTGGAAACATTCATACCATACACCAGCACTAGAAAGAAGTCCATGAATGTCCCATGAGCTCATCAGGAGCTTGATTTGTTGTTCTTCAACACAGTGACCATCCACCTCTTAACATTTCAAATACTAACACCTAACACCTAACAGGAGCTGTCTTCAAGACTCTACATTACAATTCTTTGTTCTCAACTAGACCTCTGGGTGTGGGTCAGAGCCATCAAAGAAAATATAAGTGAAATAATGGCACCTAAATAAAACCATGGGTTCCTCTAAACCTTCAGGAGTGTGGATATCAACATTCTTTCAATCAGGCTCCTTTTTAATAAGCAATAACAACAAAATTCCTACTCTCCTATTAACAGTTAAAATTTAATAAAGTCATTTTCAGTGAACCTACTGATTCCCTTGTTTTCACAGTCATTGTCACAAAGATCAAAAACAAATAAGATTAGTGTTTGAAAGCCTCGAGGAAGGTTTGCAAGGGCATGACTCAGCCAAAGCCCAGAAGTCAAACATCAGTCTAACATCAGTCTAAAATGTATCTATTGCATTTGGGCAGAGTCAAACCTCTGCTTGCTCTGTTTACACCTTCCATGAGGTCACTGGGCCGAGAGAGAATGAGGAGCTGGGGTTTCTGAGGCCCTAGTGCAGAGCAGCATCAACAGGAGAGATGAATACCTTTTATAAAGCCCACAATAGAGAGATCTGTTTGCCAAGCTGGAGCCCAAGAGGCTGCCTCTGCGAGCCCAGCAGGCTGTCTTTTTTAAACTCACACAAAGCACCATATGGGCTACTGGCTCCAAATTAAGCAACTGGGAGGTCAATGGAGAGGATAAAAATTTAAATTTACATGAAAGCCTTTTGTAGACTGTATAACACTATTCAAGTGTGAAGCCGGGCAGGCAGAGGTGATTCTGACACTTAGCAGGTGTCAAGATAAATTATGTTGACCACAAACATTTTCTGCCTAACACACAGCATGTAGAATGCACATGACACATTTGGATATCTAACACACTCCTCTGTGAGAAACCATTTGAGAAAAGACTGGCCAGAAAGTACATAAAGGAGTGGGCCTGACCTTCTAGTCTTTGACCCCAGGACAGATCTAGCCAGTAGAGGCTGGAGACCTTTAGACAGTATAGCACCCAGTCAAGTCTGGCCTAACTGCCAAACCTTTGATCTTTCTGGAGTTTGACTAGCAGAAAACATCTGGCTCAGGGTTCTCAGAGGCTTATAGTTCAAAGTCCAGGAGAGGTTTTTGTAAAGCTCTATAGCACCGTGACTGGGAGGTGGTATACGAGCACAGTGTTTCAAAACCCATAGACACCTGTACAAAAACTGCAGGACTAAAGTGCCAGTTACCTGGGGTACCCTCCACCCCAGTCTGCTGCCACAGAGGATGAGCACAGTAGAGCAGCCTTTTCTCCCTACTGGGAAGCCTGGAAATAATATTGGGAAGTTGACTGGACAAGGAGGGACGGCCCAGCTGCTGGCCTCTGACTCACTCACTGCTGTTCCAGAGAAAATGGCATTTCAACATTTACCTACAGAACCTCTGAGGAATACAAAAAGGTATTTGTTAAAAATGTTCTTGTCATGCTTTCATGTCAGCTCTCCTACACAAAAGTTATACAAGCCATTTCATATGAGATTTATAAAGTCGAGTCCCTAGAGAAATTTGCCTGAGTGCTTTGCTTTTGCAGTTTAGGAAGGTAGGTTTGAGGAGAGATTGATTTGTTTGCAGCCAATTCATTAGCCACAGTTAGCAATTTTAAAGTGGCTTTCTAAAACTAGCCAGTGCTTCATGCTGCTTTGGTTCTATCTCTTGCCACACATTCTCTGACCTCAAAGTCACATGAGTACTATAAATTCTCCACTCTGGAATAGTCATGGATCCAACACCCACAGCCTTGGTGGTGCTGAACTTCTGAGACTAAGAGTTATGTGTGAACCTAAGAAATGAAAACAATTTATAACAGTGGAAAGCTTCAGCTAAGAGAACATCTTATGTGTAGGGTGCTGGAAGTGTTTACCACAGGAATATGTGCTCCCTTGTGCTCCTCAGACAGCAACCTCCTAAAAGCTAACTTGTCCATCAGAAGTTGTTCACTCACCATGAACCAGTTAAATGAGTCATAAGTACCCTCGCAAGGAGCACAGCATGAAAACCCTGCAGCCATAAAGCAACAGGAAGAGGAGGAGAGAACAAAGCACTACAGAGGTTTTTGAAATGCCCTCAACGGCTGTGCTACCGACAGACTCATCTTTGGACAAGGAACCCAGGTGACTGTGGAACCAAGTAAGTAATTCATTTCCCTGGAATTTGGCTAAGAGGTCTTTCACCTAAGGAGGTGGAGGTATCAGGAAATGTGAACGGGTTAATAATAACAGCTCTGGAGGTAGAATCGAGTCAGGAAGATGCCTGGGAAGAGGGGAGCTAGCCTCAGCTCCTTCTCAGGAACTGGAGAGAAGAACGTCAATGAAAAAAGTAGAATTGGGGTGATTTAAGAACTCTAGAAAATTCCGCCTGCTCCACAGGATTTGGGCCAAAATGTAGAGACCACAGAGTCACTTCAACAGAGACAGAACAAACCTGAGTCCAGGTGATTCAGTGCAAGTGGGCCCAGATTTTTTTTTTGACCTTCCATAGGCCAAAGGCTTGCTTCTGGGAGACCACGGTATCCCAGGTATGGAGCATGAGGCCAGGCAGCGGTCATTGCTACAGATGTGTTCCCACATTCATCTGTCTAAGGAAGGAAGGTGTCCGGACATTCAATTCTAATTGTTTGAACTACAAATAGACTGTTACTAAAGAGAAATATGCAGCATTATGCTTCCCAGTGAGGCCAGATGTTAGCATCTAGCAGAACAAAGTGGTGTGTGCCGCTTCCAACTAAGAAAGAGTTCAAAGTCCATAGGATGCAGCCAAGAGCTCCCTAAGGACTTCCATCATCCTAACTGCTCTAAAGCACTCAGTGCTTAAGTTGCTGAAAGACTATGTTCTACACAAAAGATATCTTTTGTTGTCATGTAAGTGACATCTAAATTCAATAGTTTATTGCTTTAAATAAAAAGACAACGGTTTCCACTTGGCAGAAGCTTCTACTTATTTAGGTGACGGATATTGATCCTAAGCCATGGGATCTACTAAACCAGTAAAATGAACCCCTGCAGAGGACCTAGTCAAGTCTAGCAGTAGGGTCAATGGTCCCAAATCTGCCAGACTGGCTTCTAGGAAAGAAACACTGCTCTCTGCCATCTAGACATTGCATTTGTGTTTACCAAGGTTAAGAGAAGGCTCTGGAGACCTCAGTGGGAAGAGTGTGCTGGGGTAGGCTCCTCTCCAAGAGCAATCAGAGCAGGACAGTCCTGGCCTTGTGGAGTGAAGGAAGCAAGGCACCTGGACCAGAGGAAGGAATATCAGAGCCTAAGGGCATCCCCAGACCTCCCACACTGCACAGACCCCAGCCCAAAGAGAGAGACCCATAGCTATGTCACCTGTCAAAGCAAGGAAACTCGAGATTTTCAGTGTTCTGTTTTTTAAAAATCCAAACCTGGGCTGGAGAGATAGCCTAGCGGTTAAGAGCGCCGACCGCTCTTACAGAGGACCCGGGTTCGATCCCCAGCGCCCACATGGCAGCTGAGAACCATCTGTAACTCCAATTCCAGGAGAACTCCAGTTCCAGGGGAGTCTGACACCCTCTTCTGACCTCCGCGGCATTGCACAACACAGATGCACAGACCTGCATGCAGACAGTACATTCATACACATATAGAAATAAATAAAATTAAAATTAAAAATCCAAACCTTAGTAAGAGTTTGTAAATTCGAGCTCTTGCCTTTTAACTTCTTCGATTTTAAAGCTTCTTACTAAAGTAACAGTGATGTCCACATTCCCAGTAACATTAGTGGTGGATTTCCCCAGGTTTCTTCTGTTCACCAACCTCTTCCTAGTGAAATAAGTTACTCTGCATACTGAGCCACTAGGCCAGTGTTTCCCAAGTGTGCAGTATGCTGTGGTGCTCTAAAAACATGATTTTAGGTGGTGCTCTAGTTTCCAATGTATTAGAATAACAGAAAGAGTTTCTCAAATCCATATGGTTTAAAGTTTCCTTTCAATTATATCTTAACTTAAAAAGTGAATAGGCATAAAGAAAGTTATTTGGAAAATTGTGACAGATAAATAGGACCCCTTCCCCAAAAAGGAGGTGATTAACTGAAGTTTGAGAAATACTGAAGTGCTACATTTCATTATCCTTTGAAATGAGAAATATAAGGTGCATCAGAGGGGGTAGGATTCAGAATCATTGTGAATGGTGCCTTCCTTTTTAAGCAACTAATATTGGATTAATGGGATATTGCTACTAACCCAGGCCTTTGTCTTCTCTAAAGCCAGCTCTCTTTTGATACTTTCTTTCTTTCAAGTTCCCACTTGCAAGGCTCCCAGGTAGCACAAAACTAACTGAATGAATCTATACAAATCCATAGCCACAGATCCCACCAGGCATTCTAACCCTCCATGTAGAATAAACCTGGGGATACCACAACATACAAAAGGGGCATAGAAGAACCATGTAGCGTGCAATAAGGTACTACAATGTCAATGTGTGGAACTCACAGTGACAACAGCAGGAGGTCACTAAATGGTCATAGGCATCCGGAACATTGTGAAGGTGGCCATCAGATGAACTTGAATCCTTTATTGTTATAGCCATCCTTATATCAAATACCACTTTTTTTGAGACAGGGTCTCCCTGTAGCTCCAGCTGTCCTGGAACTCACTCTGTAGACCAGGCTGGCCTCAAATGCACACAGATAAGCCTGCCTCTGCCTTCCGAGTGCCGGGATTAAAAGTGTGTGCCACCATGGTCAGCATCAAATACCACTTTTTGAGTACCTACTTCATATCAGGTATTCAGTGTCACAACGATCATATGGAATTAGTTTCCATTTTATGTTTTACAGAACAGGAAAACGAGTTTTAGACAGAAGGGGTTACCCAAGATCATACGGCTTAGCCAAACTACAATTTGAATCATCTATGTAATTCCAAATCTATGCTTTGAGGATCCCTGCTCCTCTACCAGGCCACAGCTCCACTTGGAATCACAGCACACGGAGCTCTTCCCGCGTGCTCCAGCTGCTGCTTCAGGACTCTGAGCTCCATCAGATCAGAAGCCACACTCAGCTGCTTCCACACCCAATGCCTCCCTCATCGAGGAAGGACTCCTAGCCCCACATTAAAACTACCTAAACCACCTCCCCTCCTGGCCATAAGGGTGCACGCCTTTAATCCCAGCACTCAGGAGGCAGAGGCGGGTGGATCTCTGAGATCAAGGCTAGCCTGCTCTACACAGCAAGTTCCAGGCCAGCTGGGTCTACAGGGAGACCCTGTCACAAATATTAAAAAAAAAAAAAAAAAAATTCCTCATGGTGAGCATCTCCCATTTCAAAGAAACCCAAAGTAAAATTGCTTCTCTGTCTACAGTTGTTCCCAGCATAGGTCTCCTCTCCAAGAGCAATCAGAGCAGGACAGTCCTGGCCTTGTGGAGTGAAGGAAGCAAGGCACCTGGACCAGAGGAAGGAATATCAGAGCCTAAGGGCATCCCCAGACCTCCCACACTGCACAGACCCCAGCCCAAAGAGAGAGACCCATAGCTATGTCACCTGTCAAAGCAAGGAAACTCGAGATTTTCAGTGTTCTGTTTTTTAAAAATCCAAACCTGGGCTGGAGAGATAGCCTAGCGGTTAAGAGCGGCCGACCGCTCTTACAGAGGACCCGGGTTCGATCCCCAGCGCCCACATGGCAGCTGAGAACCTTCTGTAACTCCAATTCCAGAACTCCAGTTCCAGGGGAGTCTGACACCCTCTTCTGACCTCCGCGGCATTGCACAACACAGATGCACAGACCTGCATGCAGACAGTACATTTTATGAATAATAAAATTAACAAATTTTAAAAAAATTAAAAATCCAAACCTTAGTAAGAGTTTGTAAATTCGAGCTCTTGCCTTTTAACTTCTTCGATTTTAAAGCTTCTTACTAAAGTAACAGTGATGTCCACATTCCCAGTAACGTTAGTGGTGGATTTCCCCAGGTTTCTTCTGTTCACCAACCTCTTCCTAGTGAAATAAGTTACTCTGCATACTGAGCCACTAGGCCAGTGTTTCCCAAGTGTGCAGTATGCTGTGGTACATGATTTTAGGTGGTGCTCTAGTTTCCAATGTATTAGAATAACAGAAAGAGTTTCTCAAATCCATATGGTTTAAAGTTTCCTTTCAATTATATCTTAACTTAAAAAGTGAATAGGCATAAAGAAAGTTATTTGGAAAATTGTGACAGATAAATAGGACCCCTTCCCCAAAAAGGAGGTGATTAACTGAAGTTTGAGAAATACTGAAGTGCTACATTTCATTATCCTTTGAAATGAGAAATATAAGGTGCATCAGAGGGGGTAGGATTCAGAATCATTGTGAATGGTGCCTTCCTTTTTAAGCAACTAATATTGGATTAATGGGATATTGCTACTAACCCAGGCCTTTGTCTTCTCTAAAGCCAGCTCTCTTTTGATACTTTCTTTCTTTCAAGTTCCCACTTGCAAGGCTCCCAGGTAGCACAAAACTAACTGAATGAATCTATACAAATCCATAGCCACAGATCCCACCAGGCATTCTAACCCTCCATGTAGAATAAACCTGGGGATACCACAACATACAAAAGGGGCATAGAAGAACCATGTAGCGTGCAATAAGGTACTACAATGTCAATGTGTGGAACTCACAGTGACAACAGCAGGAGGTCACTAAATGGTCATAGGCATCCGGAACATTGTGAAGGTGGCCATCAGATGAACTTGAATCCTTTATTGTTATAGCCCCTTATATCAAATACCACTTTTTTGAGACAGGGTCTCCCTGTAGTCCAGCTGTCCTGGAACTCATCTCTTGTAGACCAGGCTGGCCTCAAATGCACACAGAAGCCTGCCTCTGCCTTCCGAGTGCCGGGATTAAAAGTGTGTGCCACCATGGTCAGCATCAAATACCACTTTTTGAGTATCCCTTATATCAGGTATTCAGTGTCACAACGATCATATGGAATTAGTTTCCATTTTATGTTTTACAGAACAGGAAAACGAGTTTTAGACAGAAGGGGTTACCCAAGATCATACGGCTTAGCCAAACTACAATTTGAATCATCTATGTAATTCCAAATCTATGCTTTGAGGATCCCTGCTCCTCTACCAGGCCACAGCTCCACTTGGAATCACAGCACACGGAGCTCTTCCCGCGTGCTCCAGCTGCTGCTTCAGGACTCTGAGCTCCATCAGATCAGAAGCCACACTCAGCTGCTTCCACACCCAATGCCTCCCTCATCGAGGAAGGACTCCTAGCCCCACATTAAAACTACCTAAACCACCTCCCCTCCTGGCCATAAGGGTGCACGCCTTTAATCCCAGCACTCAGGAGGCAGAGCGGGTGGATCTCTGAGTACAAGTCAGCCTGCTCTACACAGCAAGTCCAGGCCAGCTGGGTCTNACAGGGAGACCCTGTCTCAAAAAGATGCAAAAAAAAAAAAAACAACCCTACCCCAAAAGCCATTCTTCCTAGGAGGAGCAGAAAAAGCCCATCCCTCACACTGCAGCCCTGGAGCCTTAAAGTTCCTAAACACAAAGGCCTAGACCATGCTCAGAGTGTCTACTACTTCCCCAAGAAGTCCTGGGCTCTTTAACATATTCTCAAAGTCCTAAGGTAACTTTCTTAATCCTCCAGCCACTGGCTTGTCAACTGGCATTTAAAAGAAAATTCTTAAAAAAAAAAAAAAAAAAATTCCTCATGGTGAGCATCTCCCATTTCAAAGAAACCCAAAGTAAAATTGCTTCTCTGTCTACAGTTGTTCCCAGCAAACCTTCTTGAGAGAGAACACTGCTCTTAATGAAATTCCATCTTTCCTGCTTCAAGTAAAGCCTATCTTCTCTGAATCAAGACCTAATATAAAATCTTGTTACATTGGTGCTTCATGGCTTACAAAATTCTTAACACACGTTATTTCCTTATCTTATAACCTATCAATATAGAAAGTGTTGTCTTCATTTTTCAAATAGGGCAGATAGAACACTGCAGTAAGTTAACTAAGATCACACACTTACTAAGGGACAGAACCCAACCTTGATTTTGGATCTTCTGACACTTGTTACTTCACCAGAACTAAGAACCACCCTCTTATTTTAGTGATTCTCAAAGTAGCTGCAGTCTTTCCTGGATTCTAAAGTGATCTGAAATGTGTATTCCCTCCATCCCTCCGTGATTTTTTGAGTGACACACAGGCAATATTATGGAGCAATGTTTCACATATAACAGAGCCAATTTATCACTTCTGAGCATAGCATTAAAGCTTACTAAAACTTGGTATTCCTGAATATATTAACTCTAGTGGATAGAAGATTCTAATACATTTTGCACTAAAAAGTACACCTACTACACTTCCTTGGAATGATGCAAAGTTCTAACTGGATTAACATGGAATGTCTGAAAGGTTAGGTCAAGTGAAATAATTAACTCAATAAGGCTTTGGCATACCTTTGTGTTGCCCAAAAGTTAAGAACCACTGCTCTATCACCAGTATCCTACCTTTTGTTACTCCCGATTGAACCAAAAATAAATAAATAAATAAAACAAAAAACAACAAAAAAACTTCCTTCCCAGTCTGTACCCATTCCTTCTCATTCAGATAATTTTGTCAAAATGGAAAAAAAAAAAAACCTTGGATTTCTATATGACACTGTTTTCTCCTGTTGCTCTTGAAGGATAGTCCCTAAGGGGAAAGAACCAAGATGAGGTGGGACAGAAAAGTCCATCCAATGAGAGTCACAGGCTTTGCAGCTGAAGCCAGAGTTGCTGCAAAGAAAAGCAAATTGAGGGGTTAGGTTTATCGGTTGAGGGAAAACACTGGCCTTTGGCAAAGGAAATTTTCTAGAGGTAGAATCATATAACTAGCTTTTTTTTTCTTCTTTAACCACTATTGTGATAGTATCTGTGTTTAATATCTCAGAAATCTAAGTTATCAAAGTATATTTCTCAGACTATTGAAAAATTCCTCTAACAGGTAAAATTAAGGGATGAAGACCAGCATCAACATTTCTGATAAAAATCCAGGATGGGCATGTGCTTCTATTTGCTGAAATAGTATGGACACCAGTTGTTTGCTAAGTACCATAAAGTTTGGATGTGAATAGTAGTCTTGGTGGTTATTATGATTCTTGGATAGACATAATTCTTTTGTGTGGATGGTCCTTGTTCCGGAGCATCATGTTGTTTCCTGTCCCACCAAAGCATGGTCTGGCTGTGACTGGTTTACTTAAGTCCTCCTGTAGTTATATTACTTCTCACAATGGCCACTTTAGCATCTTGCAGCAAAACCAAGATGATTCTTTTCTCCTAGGGCTAATGTGATCTTCAGCAAGAGCTAGAAATAGAGATGGCAGGTTGAGGAGCTAGTAACTGAAAACCTAGGGACTTTCCTAAATGTCAGCATCCAGAAGATAACAGACTTTAAAGAAGCTGCAAAATGCAATGCTTAGAGCTCAGAAACCTTTACATGGCCCCATGTCTGCAGCCACCCTCATCCTAATCCATCAACTCCTATCCAGATAGATGGTCTGAACTGAAAAAAATTTGCGCTGATGCCCAAGGCAGTGCTATAGCAGCACAACCCTTCTACACAAGTGGGGCTTCACTCATAGAACAAAGTAAGCTGAGTGTTGTGCCATGGCTCAGTGTGTACATTCCCTTAGAGTTGCCGTAGCACAGCATTGAACAAATGGAGCTTCTTGGGAGATCAGGAGGTTCTAAATTTGAAACCCATTGTTTGTTGCAAAGAATCAGAGCAAAAGTTAGGGGCAAAGGTATTGGGTTTTTCTTAAGAAAATAGTCTATGCATGCTTGAAAACTCTATTCTGATGATTAGTAATAATAAATTTTCTACAGCTAGCTTAAAAATCCCTAGACCAGGTTTCTGGTTCTAGACTCTGCTCAGGTCTTGGACTAGGACCATAAAAGCTCTAGAAGGGTCACTCCCAGTGTCAGAGGAATAGAGTCCTGGCCATGGCACAGGAAGAAGGAGGGTTAGAAGGAATAAAAATATATGAGTCAAATGGCCTCTCCCTCCACCCCCTTTTCTGTGTATGTGTGCCCCTATTTATTTATTTATTTATTTATTTATCTTTTTGAGACGGGTCTCCCTGTAGCCCCAGCTGGTCTGGAACTCACTGTGGAGACCAAGTTGGCCTCTATCTCACAGAGATCCATCAGCCTCTGCCTCTCAAGTGCTGGGATTAAAGTCGTGAGCCACTGTGCCTGGCTGTCATCTTTCTTTCTTTTTCTGAGCACTTGCACTTAAACCTGTAAGGCTGCCTCAGACTAAATGTTCCCCAAAGTCCCATCCTAGCTGGGGTCACATGGACCTCCTCTATTAGCCCTGAATCTGGAGACTGCACACATCCTTGGGGACCCACACCTAATATAGAAAGCCACCAACTCCAGAATAATAGAGAAGTAATAGTGTTCTTGGGAGCACTATCCACTGCTGGCCTGCTCCAGTGTTTAGAAATTCAGGGGCCATTTGCAGTAGTTTGACTGCCAACAGTCAACCCCTGGAGCCAAACCAAAAAACAACAGTCTTTCAAATGATTTCCAAAATGCCGAGTCCAATAGGGAATGCATGGTTAGATAGAGATTTTTCTTTTTCTTTAGAAATAAATAGGAGAAGTAAATGCATGTGGCGAACCTGGCAGTCCTAAAAGTGACTGGTACTGCCAATGTGATCTCTGCCTCTCAGAGGATAGACAGTAAACTTACAGGGTTTCTACATTGTCCCTTGCTTCCAAGAAAATAGTGGAGTTCATTAACTTATTTCTCCTTATTTCTGAGGAGAAAGACAAGAGCAATAAAAAGGAGGGAAGCAGAATCATGTTATAGGTGATTGCAGCCTGATTGATGTTTGGCAAATTGCATCTGAGCAAAAAGTTCTGTGTTTCATTTCACCTTTAAATCATTTCCACTTGAAATTCAGAATGATCTTCAGTGGTAAGAGTCAGATCTTTGCAGCTGTGCCTTTGGGAGTCTTAGAGAAAGGGGAAATTGATGAATTTGATGCTTACTCTCTTTGGGACCCTGACCACACTTCCTAATAATGCTCTACCCACTTCTCTGGTTTCTACCCACAGGGATGGAGAATAATGTTATATGTGAGGCTGGGGTGGAATCAGAATTTCACACTGAGCCCTCAGTTGTTAAAGCTTCAACTTCAAATAACAGTCCTGCATAACTTGCATTCTCTTTTCCCCGGCTTTAGCTCTTGACTCTTGAGCTTGGTGATGAGATAGCATAATCCTTATAGTCTTTAAGTTCTATTTCAGACAATCACTATACACTCCTGAGACTTGTATCAGGATCCAGAGTCAGAAGAAACTGAAACAAAAATAAGTACTACAACATAATGGCCTCTCTGACCTACACGCTCAACAACATGAGTAAATCCCATTGGTTAATGGATTCTGCCAAGGGCAACCACTTCTTATTCAACCTTCCAGTCCTTAGCTTTTTTATTGGTCTCAGGGAATTAGAAAGGAAATTCGTTGTTATTGTGAAATTCACTCCATGTGACAGAGAGAAATTAAGTTTCAAATCAAGACTTACCATTTGTGACCCAAGAGAAGGGAACCAGAGTATAAGAAGAGGAAGTTTCTAAGCCCTTCTCTCCTTGCCTGTCAGTCAGGGTAAGAAATTAGTGTTCCATTCCTGCATCAACCTATTGTGTTTTTCTCGGAAATCCTTCTCAATAAATTGGGAGTTCAATATTGCTTCTTGAAGGTAGCTGTCAGCCCCTCCTGCCCTGCCTCACCCCTGTCCCAGGACCTCTTGGGTATGGACTACTTAGTGTTCATTTTCCTATCCAGACATTCAACACTACTAGCTTCAAAAAGAAAGGTAATTTTGTGCACTCAGTCCCCTGGTCTCTTCAAGGACATCTTTGTAGTTATCTGAGCTGTGGGATGTGTAGAAGGCCAGGCACAGACATTCAAGCCCTGACCCCAGGGCTAGTCTCAGGCTGGTTACCTTTAAGGTGATGTTTGAATTCACTCCTGGCACACCCAACACATGTTTCCTGGCACTGGCACCAAGCTCTTCATGGAGCACTGTAAGTTTATTTTTCCTGTATTTCTATGGATAATTTGAGTCCTGAGACTAGAGCTACCATGCAGTTTACATTATAAATTATAACCAGTAGATTCCCTTTTAACTAAGAGATAGAGGAAGTAGGCCAGAGTGAAAGCACTGAATGCTAAACTACCTCTCTAACTACTTTGATTTTAAAATATATAAATATTAAAACTCTTCTTCCCATTTATTCTTAAATCTTCAGAGCAACCCTCAAACAGGAATAAATCTAAAAGAGTTATACTAATAGATGGATTACTAGGTGTAGAAGAGACAGTCACAGGGACACTTTGGCCCAAATTTCCTAGGAAGTTGTTCAATCCCTGTGTATATGTTTGAAAAGGCTGACTAGTCTACATGCCTCCTTACAGAGCACAAATATCCTAAACTTAGAAGGCTTCAAAAAGGGAGTGGATAACTTGATCAGAGTAATCAAGTAGAGCAAACTTTCAGAGCTTAAGTTAAATCCCATATTGGCAAAGAACCTTGAGCTGCTGAGTGACAGTTATTATAGATGTCACAGTTCTTAGGGGACCAGGAGGCTGCTCTGTGAGATTCTAAGGATAGTATCTAAGTTTATAAATTAAAAGAACTACTTCAAAAGCATGCGCCCTTCTTTTTGCATTCTTTGCCAGCATACTTATAGAGAAAAGGTCTGAAAACAAAATAATTATCCAAATAAAAATACTTGAAACCCATGATAAAATACAGCTACATTCATGGAATAACAAGAGATTATTCTCAAAAGATAAGCAATGAGGGGCTGGAGAGATGTTTCAGCGGTTAAGAGCACTGACTGCTCTTGCAGAGGACCCGGGTTCAATTCCCAGCACCCACATGGCAGCTAAGAACCATCTTTAACTCCAGTTCCAGGGGAATCCAACACCCTTTCTGACCTCTGTGGCATTGCACAACATGGGTGCACCAGCCTACATGCAGATAGTACACTCATATACATAAAAAACGATAATAAAATATAAACAATGAAGTTTCTCATTTAAATCTTGTCTTCAAATATTTATTTAAGTCAAATACAAAATAGACTAGGATACATTTTACAACCATTCAGATCACATTCCATTTATTAAAAAGAAATGTTCCAGTCAGTCAGATAGACTTTTTCTTTAATTACCATGCCAATCAGATTTCAGAATTTACCGAATAAACTTTTCTTTCAATTGTTTTAAACATATGTGTCTTAACTTACAGAGACTAAGAAAAATGTTTTACAAAAATCAATGCACTGTGCTCACCTTGAAATACTAATATATTCAGAGCTCAGCATGGTAAGTGCATGAATTTCAGACATCTATCTTGTCTTATTATATTGTTCAAGTTGTTCAAAACCAATCTCCCTAACCCCAAAGTGATCATTGATGCTAACTTTGTAATGAGTTTAGATTTTAAAATCCCAACCAAGCTGCTGGGCTAAGCAGCATGCACTTAGAATATCAGCACCCAAGCAGCTGAAGTAAAAGGACTGAGAATGAGAAAGAAGAAAGCCTCAAGGACTTAGTGAGAGCCGGTCTCAGAACAAAACAAAACAAAATCCAAATGAGCCTCAACCATCCAACTAATTCAGACTGGATTGGGTCATATCCTTAAATAACCAACAAGATAGGGTTTTAAGTTTGCTTTTTGTTGTCTGTTTTGTTTTTTTTTTTCTTGGACAAATTTCCTTTCTGACTGATTCCCTTGATCACAAACCAGATAGTGAACAAGAAATACCAGGCTTCTGAAATGAGGCAAGTACTCAACACTGTGGTTTCCAGCCGTTAACGCTAGGGTTATCAGACTGTGCTACCAGGGACTTCAGCCCTGAAGAAAAAAAAAAAAAAAGTAAAGGTTTTTCTCACGAAGGTTGAAAGCAGATTATTCCAGGAAAACCCTTAGTGGGGGATGGGGGGGATAATCTCCCCTTATCTAGAACTAAAACAAAACAAAACAACAACCACAACAAAAAACAGTCAACAGATTCATAGGAATAGGTCTCCTGCCCTAAGTGACAGAACAAAATCTAATCTTTTATCTAAGCTTCTTGGTAGAGAAAATGGAGGATTTTGATGTGACCAGGAGGAGGCCATCTCTGAACAATTTATTCCCTTAGGAAATATCTGATCAAGGATAGTCGACTTACATGGTGGTGAACAGCAGCCATCTCCTAACAGTCACTGCCTTTAAATCACTTATAACTGGATGATCTGGTTATAGCTTTATACCATAGACCCCATAGCTGAAACTCAAACCCAGATATGTTCAGAATAGAACATTAGAAACAAAACCATTTCATTTCTACTTAACACACACACTATAAGATTTCTGTTTAGTGAGACCTGATGTCTTGATTATAGCCCATAGATGATAAAAACACAATGATTCAGCATATTTGTTATTTGATACCACGAAGCCAATGTCTCATTTATAAATGTTAGAGCCAGATTCACAAGAGCAATGAGTGTTTCATTTGTTTGTTTTGGGTATTTGGGGGGTCAGGGTCTCCCAGTAGCACCAACTGCCCTGGAGCTAGCACTATAGACCAGACTGGCCTTGATCACACAGAGATCTGCCTACCTTTACCTCCAGGGTGCTGGGATTAAAGGGGTGTGCCACCACACCCAGCCTGAGCAATTAGTGTTAAAAGTCTTAAATGAATCCTATGATTAGAAATCTGTTCACAGATCAGCTATCTTTCCTGATTGTACGCACTGATGAGGTTTTTTCTTTCATAACAGTTTGAAGATAAGCTAGGGATCCAAGTCTCTATGGACACAAAATTTATCACAAATTCAGAGGTTTCAATGAAGCATAGTGTGAAAGAGAATCATTAGTATCTTTTTCAGAGTTTCAGAACTTCTCGTTTTAAGGAAAGAAACTAAAGTGAATACGCAGACTAGTAGGTGGGCAATAATTCAAAGCAAGGCATGAGAGAAGGAAAGGCATGTAGGGGACCCAATTACTGGGACCAGACCCTCTTAGAATAGAATGATAAGAAGGGGATTTGATTGGTTTTATGTCTATAAGGACTTTCTGACACTGATAGCTGTTGTCCTCCGATTAAAGACTCAAAGGAGATGGTGCATGCCTGTAATGCAAGCACTCAAGAGATGGAAGCAGAAGGATCTGAAGTTCAAGGTCATCTTTGGCTACATAGCAAGCTAGAGGCCAGCCTGGGGGTACATGAGACCCTGTCTCAAAAACACATTTCAAAGAAGTCATATACCTATAATCCCAGAGCAGAGGAGACTGGCTCAAGAAGATCATGAATTTGAATCCAACCTAAGTTAATATAAAGACTGTGTCTCAAACACATAAGGAAACAAAATGAAAAACTTAAAGCAAGGTGTACAGTGGTCAAGCCCTTAAAAAAGAATTAGTGTTCACCTATAAATGCAAAGAGATGTACCACTTCATTTCAGTAAGATCTCTTCCAGTCCATGAAGTGGGGGAATGCCCTACAGTAACTGCAACACTGACAGCCTCAGAGAGTTTGAACCAATTGCAAAGGCTTTCCTAGCAGTCTTATTTTTGAATTGTACATATAAAAAATATGAGAACTTAGCTGGGCGTGGTGGTGTACACCTTTAATCCTAGCACTTGGGAGGCAGAGGCAGGCAGATCTTTGTGAGTTCAAGGCCATCCTGGTCTACAGAGTGAATTCCAGGACAGCTGGGACTACAGGAAGACCCTGTCTCGAAAAGACCAAAAAAAAAAAAAAAAAAATGAGAACCTGTCCTAATCTCCTCAAAGGGTTTGTACATTTAAAATAAACCAACTGCCGCAGATAGATAGTCAGTCTAACTTTAGTTGTTCAACTGATTGATTAGCAAACCATAGGTAATTAAAACCCAGATGATCCAGAAACTTCACCATTAATGTGTACGTGCTCATGTGTGTACAGGCACACATGTGAGCAGGTATACACACACATGAGTCCATGGAAGCCAGAGAATAACCTTCAGTGTTAGTCTCAGAAACACTGTCAACCTCATTTGAGACAGGGTCTCTCACTGGCATTGAACTCATCAATTAGGTGATTAGACAGATTGGCCAGCAAGCCCCAAGGATCCTCTTATCTCTGTCTCCCCAACACTGGGATTACAAGCAAGCACCACATGCAAGAGCATTTTCATCTGGATTTGGGGAGTCAAACTCAGGTACTTGGGCTTACAAAGCAAATAATTTACTAACTGAGCTATCTCGGCAGGATTTTTTTATACAGGGTATCACATAGCCTAGACTGGCCTGGAACTCCCTATGTAGTCAAGGATCCCTTGAATTTCCAATCTTCCTGCCTCTAGGATAACTAGCCTACACCACTATGGCCAGTTGATTCAGTGCTAGGGACTGAACCCAGGACATACTAGGCAAGCACTCTACCAAATGAGCTGGGTCCTCAGCCCTAGAAAGTTCCTTGCAGTTGTTATATCCCATCTGTCTTCCAAACCCATCTCAAATCAGTGCCTAACTAGAAGCCAAACTAACCACCCCTAATCTCTTCTCCCCTTAACCATTCTTTCATGGAATTCTAACAAGGAAGCCAACTAAAAGGATATTGAGAGTTGTTAGATTGTGGCGCTTGGCCCCAAAGAACTGAAGTAGCCACACCTGTTAAAGTCCCATAAGGCTGTAAATAACCTTCTCATTAAACAGTTTATTATATTTTCAGGAATTCAGCCTCCTACCAAACCATCTGTTTTCATCATGAAAAATGGAAGAAATGTTGCATGTCTGGTGAAGGATTTCTATCCCAAGAATGTACATATAAGTCTCACATCATCCAAGAAGATAGTAGAGTTCGACCCTGCCATTGTCATCTCCCCCAGTGGGAAGTACAGCGCAGTCAAGCTTGGTCAGTACGAAGATTCAAATTCAGTGACTTGTTCAGTTCAGCACAACAGTGAGACCATACGCTCAACTGATTTTGAACTGAAGAGAAAATCTTCCGGTAGGTATCTGACTTGAAGGAAGTAAGAGGAGAGAGTCAAAGGAAAGAGAAAGCAGAGATGTAAATGCCGGGAAAATTGCTTTTTCTTTCTTTTCTAGAATTTCATATACAAGTATTGTATTAGCATTATTTCCACTCCTCCCAGACCCCCTCATCCCATGCCCCCATCTCTCAGTTTCTTATCCTCTTCTTTAATTATTATTGTTACATTTACATATATATATATATATAATGCACTGAATCCATTTAGTTAATGTGTACCTGTGATTAGGGCTGCCCACTTAGGATTAGATAACCTCTCAGGTAACTAGTCCCTGGAGAAAACTGATTCTTTCTCCCTCGGCATCCATTGATTGCCTGTAGCTCTTTGTCGTGAGGTGGGACCCCATGATATTCCCCCATCCACCTTGGCATGTCAACTGGTTTTGTCATTATACAGATCTTGTTAGACACCACACTATAGAGATTTCACTGGTGCAGCTTCCCTGTCATGTCTAGAATGTATTAACTGCAGCAGGTGTCTTGTCCCTCTGACTCTTATAATCTTTCTGCCCCCTCTCCTGTGCTATTCCCTGAGGTGTAGAGGTTGTATTATAGATATATCACTTAGGGCTGGACACTTGACAGTCACTTCACTGTATTTTGGGCAGTTGTGGAACTTTGTAATAGTCTCCATCTGTTGCAAAAAAGAAGTTTCTTTGATGAGTGGTGAGAGATACATTTGTCTTTAAACATAAGGATACAAAAGTGACAGAAGCAGGTTCTTTAGAAGCTAAAACTTCACCCACCATGTGTACTTAGCACTGATTACTTCCTATTTAAAAGGCCTTAGGTCCAATTAGACAGTTGTGAATTCACCCCAAGATAAAAGTACCACTACTGCACCTATAGGGATAATTGCTAGGTAGTCATTGTTCTGGTTCATAAGCTTTACAGCTGGGTAGGACCACTGATTGGTTCTTCCCTTGGCAGCTTGCATAATATCTTCGATACTATAAGCTAGTCTTTGAGGAGGAAGCTTTCAGGTCAATTCTAGCTCAATTGCTCTAAGTCCTATTGGACAGACTGCTTTCAATTTAGCATTGTTCTGGGGGAAAAAAGATGTAGGGTGCTCATCACTGACTAGGAAGGAAGTGCTCTACATCTGTAGTTCTCATCTAAAAGCCCATCTGATTTTACCCTCATCTTCCATCTTCACCAACTGTCTTTTTTCATATAAATGAGTATCACTAAAAGTTCATGTGCTTTCTAGTTCAGCACATATCCCAAGATTCCAAAAGGGCATCCATCCTGTCATAGGACTAAGAATCTTCATTCTGGGGCTGGAGAGATGGCCTAATGGTTAAGAGCGCTGACTGCTCTTACAGAGGACCTGGGTTCGATCCCCAGCACCCACATGGCGGCTGAGAACTATCTTTAACTCCAGCTCCAGGGGAATCCGACGCCCTCTTCTGACCTCGGCAGAATTGCACGACACAGGTGCACAAACCTACATGCAGACAGTACATTCATACACGTACAAAAATAAATTTTAAAAATTTTTTTTAATTTTTAAAAAAAGAATCTTCATTCTGCCTAATTATTACAGAATGTCTGAATGTTGGCCTCATGGTGCCCAAAAGGCCCAGAACGGAAAGAACACTGTCCATTTAAACAGTTTGTATGAGCTTAACTAAGCTACACCCTCCAGTCCTTACTTACCCAAAGCCTCCAGTCGAGGCCCTGAAATCTTTGGAGCCTCTTGGTTGTCAATATAATCTTGACCACTGTTGTTTGTTCCAGATACTATAAATCCAGAATCTAAAAATGTGACTTCACGGAGTTGCCTGGGACCAAAAGGTGAGTTCAAATCAAGGGGTTAAAGAAAACCTTCCGTTGGCAGCTGAGGCCTAAAATCATCAGACTTCAAAGTAAAACAAAAACTGGGCCCAGGGGGTTTCCTCAGCCTCGGACTGGCCCAGTGGAGCTTGCCACCCCTATGACCCAAGTTTCTAAAGCTAGCGTGGCTGGCAGTGCACAGCAGCCTGAGGACAGGGTGCTGGGTGTGCGTGCAAGGAAGAACCATGATGATAACTGTTGACATTCATGGGGGAATTTAGTCTCTCCTGAAGCCACCATCTCCACTCTTGTTCAACCATAGTTCACTCCGAGAAGGTAAACACGATGTCTCTCACAGTGCTGGGGCTGCGGATGCTGTTTGCCAAGAGTGTTGCCATCAATTTTCTCTTGACTACCAAGTTATTCTTCTTTTAAGGTAAGAATTAACCACCCTAATTATACTGTAAATGGCAAAAGAGGTTTAGAAATGGCAATAAACAAGGCTGTGTGGTGGTGCACATCTATAACTCTAGCTATTGGGAAACTGAGGCAGTAGCTTTAAGTTCAAAGCCAGCCTGGTCTATATAGTATCAAACCACCCAGGGCTGTATAACAAGACCTTATCTCAAAAAGAGAAAAGAAGCACAAGGAAGGGAGAAGCGATAGAAACATGTTTAGAATCAATAAGGTAAACTATCTCAGACACTCAGCAGAGCATATCATCTCTTGTTATGCTTTTATTTTAATCCAGATATAAAGCTCCATTATAATGTGCTCTTCTTCTAATAAGCTAGTCAAAACCACCTCCACTCCAGGAGGAAAACTGAAGCTACATTGAAAAGTTGCTCTCTTTGTCTGTTTGGTCCAGGACCCATGAATTCTTTGCAAGGCCTTAAGTAAAGCTTCCCCTGAAGAATATCCAGGAGAAGCAGAACCTGTTAAAGGGAATATCAGCAATCACTGCTTAACAATAGGGCTCTGGCGTGGGTGCCAGCCTGCCTTGGGGTGAACCTACACCCCCATTGGTAGTGAACACACCACTATTAGCTGCTTAAACAATATGCAAATTGGAGCTAAGATTTGAATTATCTCCCTGCATCATGTCTTTAAGAAACTTTGTACATGGAATTTGAACCAGGACCTGGGCTTACCTGTAAAACTCATCCCCTTATTCCTTTCCCAGTACCTCAAAATACTCATCAATCCTGTTCTAGAACCACTCTACATTTAGGGGTAGGATTGGTCTGACCTAGACTACATACGCCCAGATGGGTGTCCAGCTCCGCTTGATACTTCACTCACAGTTGCAGGAACACAGGCAACATTACTGCATAAAGAACACTATCCTAGGAATCAGAAGAGCTGGTTTAATCTTGACCTGGTCACTAACACACTATGTTACCTCAGCCAGTTTGCTGTCCTTCTCTGGGCCTGTTAGAATGATTACAAGAAAGCAAATGGGTTTGATGACTTGTATCAACATTGATAGACTATACTGACCAACTGTACTGACCAACATTGCCATATTAGAAGTAATATAGTCTATATTGATTAATAATGTCTGTACTGATACAGCATAGTAAATACCAGTCATCCCAAAATGCTGTCATCCCTATAACTCCTTCCAGCACTCAAGGTCTGTGATTCTGTAACAATTTCCCTTTATTTGCAGGTTGACTAACAGGAGGAGACTACAATGTCTGAAGGAAAGCAAAAGCTTACAACAACGCTATATCCAAGGCTTTCAACTTATAGTCCTTTGAGTTGACCTGTCATAGTCATATTTAAATGGCTGCTAACCAAACCAGCTTTTCTTTGAAGGCAACAGAACCTCCGGTCTTGTAGGAAAAGCAAAAGTCCTAGGAAGTGGGGCTTGGCGCCCTGACTTCTTTACATGCTTTATAAAATACGGAAGGGTATGACTGCATAGACCTATTTTCTTTTGCTCCTGTAACTGGTAGACTCTGACAACTGTGTGCCATTGCTCTTTACTTTCCCCTGGAACTAGAAAGTCAGACCAGTAAGTCCCAAGCTTCATTTTCCTGGAGGGAAACGGCCTTGAGAACATAAGGACAGGTTTCCTCTTAGCTCAGCACAAAAAGCTGACTCAGCCCAGCCCTGGATCTGCCCAAGCCGGCATCCTTGTCCTCCCTACTGTGGCTGGGCCATTCTCTATATTTGCTCTGACAGCCATGGGAGAGATTTTTCATGGCAATACTGGGGTGAGGGACAATTTCAGCACTTTCTGCTTTTCCTAGCACTTTACAAACAAAAATCACATTTGGCTGCTCTAATGCTCTCCAAGCAGGCAATAAAGCCTCTAAAGTCTCATCTAATTACTCTCCACTCTATTAGAAAAGATGAAAGTAAACTACAGAGGGAAGAAAAGCACCTCTTCCTGGAGCTGATTTCACATACACAAACTAGCTGTGAGTCCCAGGCACACTATATAGGGTACAAAGATGAATCAAAAAATGTGCCCTGCTTTCAAACAACTCACTATACAAGTGTTTGGGGGAGAGGGATGGGAACGAACCTCTATCTTTCCCTGTGGAAACAGTATTTTTACTGCCTTTTACCTGCCAAACTCTGCCCAGGGCATTTGACATCACTGGGCATGGATTCTTTTCCCAGGTCTTTGATGTTGATGGTTTTCTGCCTTTCTTCTGGGTCCCTATCTCTGTTTCATTTATTAAACTGCATTGTGAGCACCTCACCTCTGGATGCTCTCATTGTGGCCTACCAGGGGAAGAAGGGTTCGGCTCTGTGAACTATTAGTCTGCCAAAAGCCACACTGAGCATTAAACCACACCACAGCTTTTTCGGCCCCACGTCTGGGGGATGGGGCCCTGGTTTCCTGCTACTCCTGCTGTTATAGCAATAACAGCAGCAGCACTTTCAGTGTGGTATTAAGCCCTGTTAGTCCTAGCTCAAGAAGGCCACAGCTCAGTCAGGCGTACCACTAAGAAGGCAGGCCTTAACAACTCAAAGTGTGGTTTCCTCAGTTCCTATGAGCAGAGGGGTCATGATGTGACAAGCGAAAAAACAATTATTGCCAGTAATCCCCCCACCACCACCACCAACCACAGACTTCCCCTTTGTCACATCATCATATCATCGCATTGTTACAGCCCAAGTGAAAGCAGGTGACAATGCTGTGACCACTGGGCTCAGGATACTCTAGATGGATAAGCCAGGTCTACCCAGGAAAAGCAATTCCAACACTGCTCACAGCTTCACTGTGTATGTGTAAAGAATGCCCACCTCCAAACCGTTCATTTATGTCACCTTGTCACATTAAATGTTATTCTGGGGGCGCTGAAGAGATGGCTCAGTGGTTTAAGAACATCTGCTTTTGCATAGGGCTTGGGTTTGATTCCCAGCACCCATATGGCAGCTAATAACTGTCTGTATCTCCAGCTCCAGGGGATCCAACACCCTCCTCTGATCTCTTCACGCATTGTATGACACAGGTGCATTTACACACACACAGGTAACACACTCATACACATAAAATAAAATAATAAAAATGTTATTCTGAAGTTTTTACACTTTTTCAAACATGTACTCTTACTACCCCTTCCCCTGAAAAATGTATGTTCCTTGTCCGAAGTTATCCAGTGTGGCAGGGATATTGCCAGGAACAGACCAAGGCATCAAGACTATCAGCCCAAAGTTTCTGTGATATGAGTATACTGCATCACCAAAATGAGGTGTCTACCTGATGTCAGCTAGACAGAACTGCATGCTTGTCCTGTAGTCAGCAATAAACAAGATGACCTCTGACCTACTTGGCCAGGAAAAAGGAAATCGCAGTACATCACAGGCTATGAGTTTCTTCAACCAAAAGGAGCCTCCAGAAAGCCTTTCCATTATAAGATTTTCCTACAGGTATATCATTGAATCTTGCTTGTGTTCTCCCTTCGTCATTAGCCTCTCACATCCCCCCTCCCTCCTCCTACCTCCCTGAAATGGCCTCCCCTGAATTGCTTTCATATTTGGCTACCTTCAGATCTAGGACAATTATAGTAAGACCATGGCCTGTGGCTCCTTCACCTCACACTCTCTCTTGTTCCACATAGTACCTGGTTTCTACCTACTCTTGCTGAAGTTCAGATAAACTTCTACCCAAATACCTTTTGGTTTTTTTTGTTTGTTTGTTTGTTTGTTTTTTAACATTTTTTATTGATGCTTTGTGCATTTCATACATCATTTTCCAATTCAGTTCAGGCATATTTACCTTTCCCTTCCCCCCCACCCCCACCCCATCCCAGATCATGCATTCTGCCATAACTGTCCTGCATCTTTCTCTCAGTTTTTTTTTCATTTTTTAGCTATAAGTGATAATCCATGAGTACAAGCATCCTTCATGTAAAACCAATTTTGCAGCTGTTGTGGCCGCAAACCCCCCACAACCCCACCATCCACCAGGGGGTGAGGACTTGTATGTTCAAATCAAGTTTGATCAAATGAGTGTCCAGACATACATTGCTTGTAGTTTCAACATCATCACATCCCATTCGACCCAGAACCCTTACATTCAACCACGCCCCTCTTCTGCAGATTGTTCCCTAGGCTTAGAAAAGGGGCACAGGCAGATAAAAGCAAACAGTCCACCTCTCTGGAGCTTTGGTGCTTGGGACTCTGTCATTCCTGGCTGTTTTTTTCATGGGCTGACAGTTGTGGCCCAGGAATAACCTTTTCGATCCTACTAATGAAGCACAAGCAATTAGATATATAGGTATTAAACAGCACAATAGTTATGGTAGGTTACTTTGGTATAGACACATATGTTTGGATGATATGTTTGCCCAAATACCTTTTGATAAAGTGCCTAGGGTCTAGTTCTAAGGGAAAGTTCTAGAAGTATACCATGGCATCCCTGGTTGTCAAGACTTTGGGAATGGGCCAACCATGGTAGCACACCCCTTTAAATCCAGTACCACCCAGGAGGCCAGGAGGCCGAGGGCAGGTGAGATCTCTGAGAGTTCAGCGCGTCTAGAGTGAGTTCCAGGCAAGCTGGGGAGGGACCTTGTTTCAAATGTAAAAAAAAAAAAAAGCTGGGTGTGGTGCACACACCTTTTTAATCCAGCACTGCTAGAGGCAGAGGCAAGCAGATTCCTGTAATTAAGGCCAGCCTGGTCTACACAGTGAGTTCAGGACGCTGGGGCTGCAGGAGACTCTGTCTCAAAAATACAAAAAAAAAAAAAAAGAAAGGAAGGAAGGAAGGAAGGAAGGGAGGGAGGGAGGGAGGGAGGGAGGGAGGGAGAGACTTTGGGATCTTTGGGAATGCTTTTCACTTCTGGCATCTTCCATCTTTTAGATTATACCTAATAACTCTGATAGTTTATTTAAGGCACAAAAGCTAATAAAAGACAAAAGGAGGGACTGAGTCCTGGGCACTCAAGGCGTTTCCATTTCAACACCACAGAGGCAGTTCCTCCTAGAAAAAGTGGCCTTCTCTAGGAACACCACTGAGCTCCAAGCTCAGAGCCTTGGAATTGGGATCTTGGATTCAAAGACAACTGTCCAGGAATGCTCTTCAATGAAAGAAAAATGTTATCCAACTAAAGTAAGAAGTACAATGGAGGCTTAAGAGAAAACACCCAGGAGAAATGACACTAGACATAACAAGATACAGAAAGATAAGATGGGGTGGAAATTTCAAAGTAAATTAACTTTGTATCCACTTGGATTCTTAAAATAAAAACATAGTAACACGAAGTAAGTGAGATGGAGATTAAAATAATAGACCGACTGATGGCGATCCCCTGCGCCTGCACCACTTCTGATAGCCTCAAAGCAAACAGCATAGACAGGACACAAAGACCCTCCTCGAGTTGCAGCTTCCCGAACCACCCACAAGTGATGCAGGTGACAAGGGCCCAGTGAGTCAGAAGCGAGACATGCTGTGCTCCCAGGTGTTCTCAGGTGTGGCCAGACCTTTTATTAGTACTCAGTTGGGGACACTGCTGAAAGCCAGACACAAAACGGTGTGAAGAATGCCTGGCATCTGGACGCCCAACCTTCTCTGGGAGGGAGCACTCCTAAACTGTGCTCCAGGGGTTTGGGTGCAGGCTTCCTGAGCACCTGCATCACCGTGGTCCCTGATGCACAATAATAAGTGCCACTGTCTTCGGTCTTCACTGAGGAGACCACCAGATGGAAGGTTTTGTGGATGTTGTTGTGGTTCACAGAAAATCGACCTTGAATAAAATCTGCCTCATAATATCTGGTGTCATCCTTATAAAGGATGAACTGGAACGATTGATCCGGCCTTTTGCGGTACCAGTATAAATCTGGGTCACCAAATCCCACATCATAAGTGCAGAGCACTGTCAGCTCACTGCCACTTGCCACCACCTGGTCAGGGGAGTTCTGGATCAATGTGTCACATAGAATGTCCTTGTCTGTGAAAAGGAAATGAGACAATAGTGGCTTTTGTGCTCCCAGACACTGACCAGCTCAGAGAAACTCAATGAGGGATACAGAGAAGGACGGGAGAATGAAACACCAAGCAGAGAATAACTAAAACTGAGGCAAGAGAATGAAGCCAAGCCTTTGAAAGGTTAGAGAGAGGGAGGTGGGTACAGACGGAGAGAAATGAGCCACTCACAGAACAGAAGGCTAATAGCCACGCTGAGAATCATCTTCTCATATCAGCAGGGTTCCTGGGATCTCTAAAACCACCTTAGGGCTTCCGACAGAAAGGAAATGGGGGTGGGAGGAGACAAGGTAGGCTGCCCCTCACATGACTGTCACGTGACTGGAGGAGCTGCCATTCTGAGGCAAATGTCTCCAGCAAGAAACCGTTGCGTTTGCAGTAATCTAGGCCTTCAATCCACCTTGAACTAATACTTCTGACAATGACAATTAATTACTTTCAGAAAGAAAAGAGAGGAAGAGAGAGGGATGGAAAGAAGGAAGATGAGAAAAAAGGAGGAAGAGAGGGAGGGACAGAGAGAAGAACAGAAGACTGCAGAGTCAGCGATGGCATGCTTGGATATCTAATTTGTAAAAATAATTACTCCGTTTCTGGATTCTCTGGTCATAGACCAGTCCATGAATCATACTTTACCAGCCCTGCCTCCCAGCATGTAGCACATATGCCTTCCTTTTGTAGAGCTCAATAAACTGAACAAATGACTGAGTACATGTGTGATACTCAATAAATGGAACAAATGACTGAGTACATGTCATTTGTTTATTCATTTGTTCCATTTGTTGGAACACGAGGCAGAGGCAGATAGAGTTCTATGAGTTCAAGGCCAGCCTGGTCTACATGGCAAGTTCTAGGCCAGCTGGGGACTACAGGGAGACCCTATCTCAAAAAGACGAGGAGGAGGAGGAGGAGGAGGAGGATTAGACAAGAATGTTCTAGAATCTGTCCCAGCCTGGGATTCTAGCAAACTATGGTTTGGGATGTTGGAGGAAGTGCCCTGATCCTGACAGTGCTTACAGCATTTCATGAGTATGATTTCTGGTCTCTTTGGAGAATCTACAGCCTAAGCTTGGCTGCAGCTACAAAATTCCTGTCCAAAGCAGAGCTGGGCTGCTGAGTAAGCTGCCATCTGTGGGCTACATGAGTAGGCTGCTGAGGGAGTGCTCTGTAACCCTGTGTGCCTGGGGTGGCTGGAGCCCCTGAGCCAGCCCCTCCCAGCCACATGCCACACAAATATGGTTTTCCACGTAAGTCATGGCATAGCACCTAGGAAGCACTGCTCTAGAAACAAGACCGCTAATTCATTTCCCTAATACCTATGAGTATCTGTAAGTATTCCCTTTCCCCCTTTCCCCATACACTTAATTCAGTAAGACCTGTCAGTACCACTAAATCAGCAGTCCATCTCCTTCTCCCATCCCACTGCCCCATCCCCAGCACACATCATCCTCTCTCATAGGGACCACTACCCCATCCCCAGCACACACCACCCTCTCTCATAGGGACCACTGCCCCATCCCTAGCACACACCGTCCTCGCATAGGGACCACTGCCCCTTTCCCAGCACACACCATCCTCTCATAGGGACCACTGCCCCATCCCCAGCACACACCATCCTCTCATAGGGACCACTGCCCCATCCCCAGCACACACCATCCTCTCATAGGGACCACTGCCCCATCCCCAGCACACACCATCCTCTCATAGGGACCACTGCAGTGACCCACAGCTAGTCCCTTTGCCTCCGCTCTTGTCCCTGGACAATCCATTCTCCAGGTCTTTATAATGCCAATGGGTCCTCTTTTCCTGCATCCCTAACGCCCTGCAAGGATCTGGCCCCTGCGTCCGCCCCAGCCATGCCCTCACTTGTTCCTTGCTCTCCACTCCCCTTTAGCCACAGCAGCCTTTCTTCTCATCCTCCATCTCCTCACTTTTCTAGCTCCTAAAACTCTGGTCCCAGTTCTTCATTAATCTCAGATCAGTGACATTTCCTTGTCCACTTCCATTAGTTGCTCTCTCATTGTCACCCTTGATTATACCTCTGTTGATATTTTCCCTCAGATTGCTATCTGAAATCAATGTATTTATAAAAGTATATAATTTCTTTCTTCCATCTCAACATACAGACACATAAATATATAGACATGCACATATACACATGCACATGCAGGCACAGATGCACATGTGCACATGCAAATACCATTCTATAAAAGTAATGGTGCCTTTGGGGAAAAAAATTGTCCTTAATTTCATGTGGAAAAACAAAAGACCCTGAATAGTCAAAGCAACCCTGAGCAAAATGATTAATACAGGGGGTATCTCTACAACAGACTTCAAGCTATACTACAGGGCTATAGTCATAAAAACAGCTTGGTACTGGTACAAAAACAGACTGTTGACCAATGAAACAAAACTGAAGATCCAAACTTGAGCACATACAATTTCATTCACCTCATATTTGACAAGGGGGCCAAGAAGACACAATGGAGGAAAGACAGCATCTTCAGCAAATGGTGTTGGCAAAACTTGATCACCACTTGTAGAAGAATAAAGTTAAACCCCTACCTCTCACCCTGTACAAAAGTCAACTCCAGATGGATCAAAGACCTCAACCTGAAACCCAAAACTCTGAAGATGATAGAAGAAAACGTTGTCAACAGCCTACAAGACATAGGTGTAGGAAAAGACTTCCTAAATCAGACAGCAGCTGCACAAGAAATAAGATCAACAATTGACAAATGGGACCTCATTAAACTCAAAAGCTTCTGTACATCAAAAGAAACAATAAAGGAAGTGAAGAGAAAACCCACAAAGTGAGAGGAAACCTTCACCACAGATACATCTGACAAAGCATTGATTTCCAGAATATATAAACTACTCAAAAAACAAAGAAGAAAGAAAACAAATGACCCACTCAATAGATGGAACAAAGAGCTGAACAGAGACTTCACAAGTGAAGAATTAGAGATGGCTGAGAAACATCTTAAAAAATGTCCAACATCACTAATAATTAAGGAAATGCATATTAAAACCACTTTAAGATATCATCTCACTCCAATAAGACTGGCTAGGATCAAGAAAACAAATGATACCAAGTGCTGGAGAGGTTGTGGGGAAAGGGAAACACTCATACAGTACTGGTGGGACTGTAAACTTGTACAGCCACTATGGAAAGCAGTGTGGAGAACCCTTGGAAGACTCAAAATGAGCTTACCACCTGACCCAGTCATACCATTCCTGGGTATATACCCACAAGACTCATCTTACCACAGAGATACATGCACAGCCATGTTTATTGCAGCTCTGTTCACAATAGTAAAAAGCTGTAACCTACCCAAGTGCCCCTCAACTGACGAGTGGATAGAGAAAATGTGGTACATCTACACAATGGAGTTCTATGCAGCAGTAAAGAAAGACGACATCTCGTCGGGCGTGGTGGTGCATGTCTTTAATCCTAGCACTTGGGAGGCAGAGGCAAGACGGATCTTTGTGAGTTCAAGGCCAGCCTGGTCTACAGAGTGAGTTCCAGGAAAGCTAGGGCTACAGGGAGACCCTGTCTCGAAAAGGCCAAATAGTAATAATAATAATAATAATAATAATAAAGAAAGATGACATCATGAACTTTTTGCAGGTAAATGGATGGAACTAGAAGATATTATGTTACGTGAAGTAATACAGTCCCAGAAAAACAAACGAGGAATGGTATCCCTCATCTGTGGATGCTAGCGCCAATTACCTATTTGTAAGTATTTCTTGTGCAGGGCTCCTTGAGCTTTTGTCCAAGTAGTTGGGAGTGATGCATATTGGAAAGAACAACAACAACAACAGAAAGGACTGCATCAAAGAACTGACTGAAATGGTGAACTTCTGTTCCAAACAATCAACTTATACATCAAGAATTTTGAGAAAGACTGAGAAAAAGGTGAAAAACATGTTTGGCAGAATGCATGAGTTCTGGTGGGGTGGAGGGGTAGGGAGGGGGACACAAGTCTAGATTTGAGTCGTAACATAATCACGTACCAAAAATATCTATAAACAATAAAATAAAATAAAATAAATTTTAAAAAATTTAAAAAGTATGTTAAAAAAAAAGTAATGGTGCCTTTAATCCCAGCACTCAGGAGGCAGAGGCAGGCAGATCTCTGTGAGTTCAAGGCCAGCCTGGCCTACATAATGAGTTCCAGTTCCAGGACAGCTGGAGCTACAGGGAGACTCTGTCTCAAGACAAAAAAAGAAAAAGTAATGGCAATGTTAATCTTTTCACTGATGTGTCTCCAGCCACAAAGCTTGTCTGTCACATAACATTCAATAAATATTTGTGCAACAAAGAAATGCTACTTCTTAGCCAGACGTGGTAGTGCACACCTTTAATCTTAGCACTCGAGAGGCAGAAGCAGGCATATATCTTCAAGTTCAAGGCCAGCCTGGTCTACATACCTAGTTCTAGGACAGCTGAGGCTACAGGGAGACCCTGTCTCAGACAAAAAAGAAAGCAAGAGGGGCTGGAGAGATGGCCTAGTGGTTAAGAGCACCGACTGCTCTTGCAGAGGACCCGGGTTCGATCCCCAGCACCCACATGGCAGCTGAGAACCATCTTTAACTCCAGTTCCAGGGGAATCCGACACCCTCTTCTGACCTCCTCGGCATTGCACAACATGGGTGCACAAACCTACATGCAGACAGTACATTCATACACGTACGAAAATAAATAAATAAATAAATAAAAATTTTTTAAAAAAAGAAAGAAAAAATATTTTTAAAAAAGAAAAAGAAAAGAAAGAAAAAATAAGGAAGAAAAGAAGAAAGAAAGAAAGAAAGAAAGAAAGAAAGAAAGAAAGAAAGAAAGAAAGAAATGCTACTTCTTTAAAAACTTCACCATGGGGACTCAGTGGTGGCGTGCTTGACTAGCATATGTGAGGCCTGACCTTCAGAGAAAGGAAAGGGAGGAAGGGAGAGAGGGGAAGGAAGGGAGGGAGGGGGGGGAGGGAGGGGAAGGAAGGGAGGGAGGGAGGGAGGGGAAGGGAGGGAGGGAAGGAGGGAGGGGAAGGAAGGAGGGAGAGAGAAAAAGGAAAAGAGAAAGTTCAGTAAAGATAGGTTGGCAGATTTATCAAATAAAAATATGTGCTACCCAGTTCTATGTGCACTTCAATACAAATTACAACTAAATTTTAGTAATTTTGGAATATGCCATATTTGGGACATTGTTAAACTAAAATTGTTTTAACGTTTATCTGAAATTCAAATTTCACTTGACTCCTGAAAAGTATGTGGCAAGCCCAGCCACGGAGACTTGCAAAAGGAACTACCACATGAGGCAAGGTCCCACTGTGAGCATCCCTAAGAGCCCTGGGTGTGGAAGAGGGAGATTCAGAGCAAAAGAGCTGCCCCACCTGCACGGAGGTTTCTCTGGAAGGTTCCTTGCACATGCCCCAGCCCCTGCTGGCAGAAGACGGTTTCAGAACTTCCAGTCTCCCCAGCTCATGCACTCTGCTCAGTCTTGAACTGGAACCATTTCCATATTGAATGGCTATTCCTCCATAACTTCCCGACCTCAGTGACACCTGACCACAGACAAGGGCTCCATAGGACCTCACCTGGAAGTCACAAGCAGTCCCAGCAACACTTCAGGGAAATTCAGGTGTTGGGTGCCATGTGGGTGACATGCTCACGATCTCCCTGCTTTGGTGTTCTTCCAGCTCTTCCTGAAGGACATTCAGGAAGGGCACATCTGAAAAGGCCACACGGTGTCATGGTCCAGTAGGCTCTGCAGTCAGCCTGCCTGCTTTGTGCCACCTTCAGCATCTACTTGCTGTGTGATCTTAAATATGACCTAAGTCCTCCCTGCCTTAATTTCTCCATCTGTAAAATGGGCATACCAGTAATAGTTTTTCATAGGACCATTAAAAAAAATAAAATGAGGGGCTGGAGAGATAGCCTAGCGGTTAAGAGCACCGACTGCTCTTGCAGAGGACCCGGGTTTGATCCCCAGCACCCACATGGCGGCCGAAAACTGTCTGAAACTCCAATTCCAGGGGAATCCGAGACCCTCTTCTGACCTCCGTGGCATTGCATGACACGGGTGCACAAACCTACCTACAGACAGTATATTCATACACATACAGAAATAAATAAAATTTTAAAAATTTCAAAAAAAGATTCTTTTTAAAAAAATAAAAATAAAAAACAAAATGAAATATATTGAGCATATAAATAGTCCATAAACCGTGGGCATTGCTGTTGTCGATCTTATCAAATACACAGATGAATATAGTCCCTCATGCCAGTGTTCTCAAAGCCACTCATAGAAAAGACACTGATAAAACTTGAAAATTAATGTGCTAACATTTGACCAAAGCATGTTCTACCAATCGATGGTTCATTTTTTTCACACCTTTTTCTTTTTACATTTAAAAAGTATGTGTGAAAAAAAAATTTTTTTAAAGTATGTGTGGCTGGGTGTGGTGATGCCTGCCTTTAATCCCAGCACTCAGAGGCAGACACAGAGGCAGAGGCAGGCAGATCTCTGTGAATTCAAGGCCAGCCTGGTCTAGATAGTAAGTTCCAGGCCAGTTGGGGATACAGAGATACCCTGTCTCAAAAATACCCCCCCAAAAAATTGTGTGTGTGTCTGTGTGTGCGTTTGTGTGTTGTTTGGTTATCTCGAGTACGTGGTCCTGGGAATCGAACTCAAATCATCAGACTTGGTGGCAGTCACCTTTACCCACTGGGCCATCTCACCAGCCTGAGATATCATATCTTTATGCTGTCAGTGCCGCGAACACATTGTCACAGAGCACTGTGCTCCTCTAGAACTGGGCCAGTTGTGCTCTCCCCAAACCCAAAGAGCACAAGGAACATGAGAAATGGGCCATCTTGCCCGCTCTTAGGCCTTTCAAGTTGCAGGTGTGACTAAGTGAGCCCAAAGTTTAAGGAAAGAACTTCAAGATTCGGTGCCCCACTCCCAACAAGTACTCCCTTCAGGAGCTCCACCCTGATTACCTAAAGTATGTTGATACCTGAGGCCGGAGAAACTTCCAGAGCACTAGGGGTCATTCACCACCTAAGCAGGCAGGAGTGACTTTTATTAGCCTGAAGTCGCGCACTCAAGAGGAGCAAGCAAAGCCATGCTTACCCTATCGTCTGAGTCTTGATTACTAAGGGAGGCTGGGACGTGGGGGCAAAAAGAACACAAGAGGCAGAAGATGAAGGGAGGGCCACAAAGTGTCTTCTGGTCATGACACAGCCATTACAATCAAACTCCGCAGTGGAGCTGCCTGCACTGGGGCTGACAACAGCCAGTCATGGGTAGGGGAGCCGCTCATGGGGCCCTGCCTTCCCTGCTAAACTGCTGGGTAATGATGAATTCTGGGAGGCAGAGGTGTCATCTTCAGATGTGTACCCTCTGGTGAGCCCACCGGGCTCTACTGGACCCATAGTCACCAAAGGGCCCTGATTAAACTCAGTGGGTCACAAAACAAGACTTAAAGTCATGAATATGGTAAAAAGGACATGTAGGGAGGAGTGGGGGTTGGTGGGGTAGGAGGGAGATAAGAGAGGGCAGGGGTAAGAGCAATTAGAACACATTATATACATGTAGGAAATTGTCGAAAAACAAATTTAGTTAATAAAAAAGGAAAGCGTTTTTTACCCGTGTCCTTTGAGCGGGGTGGCTTTGTTTTTGACCTTGCAGCGCCCTCTGCTGCTCTAGCTAGTCTACCTCCACAAATAGGTCATGCAGCTTGACAGAAAATAGGTCAGGGAAGAATATTCTCCTTTCATAACTTATCTCAAAGCTGCTCTCTGTCTCCATTCTCCTTTCAACACCGTGACTGGCAGCTGCTTCTCCATTGGCCTAAAGCACCCATTCCTCCCCAGTCACCAAAAGAAGACTGTCTTCAAGATAGAAGATAGTACCCTAGGACACCCAGAGAAATGGAAATTATTGCTTACAAAATGCTTAATGTGACAGTTGAGACTATACAGAAATGTATTTGGATGGATATAGATAGCTAGATCGATGATGAAAGAATATAACTATGTAACTAAAAACGAAAAGCTTAGAAACATCAGAGATGTGTGGCAATGAGGTAAGAGGTCCAGAAGAAGAGCTCTGGGATCAGTGTAGCATCTTCCAGTAGGAGATCCATGGGCATGACCCAGCCTGATAAATCCAAGGAAGAATACCACAGAGGAACAAGGGCTAGCACACACCTCCATTCCCAGACAGGGGCAAGGCAAGGGCCTCGGCCTTGGAGAAAGACTTCACAGATTTGGGTAAGGATGAGCATGAAAAACTCTGCCATGGTTTTCCCCAGTGTGGCCTGCTACAAAGCCTGTGTTTGGAGAAAAGCTACAAGGAAGATGGGACACTCCATGGGGTCCTTTTTCCACCTCTGGAACAACCTGTGAGATGGACAGTGTTGGTCCAACCAGGTCAGTGATACTTTTCATGGGATTATGTGGACCTGCCCTGATTCCTGACAGTCAGGTCTCTCAGCCATTTCTCCATGCTCGTTCTCCAGGTCAGGAAGAGCTACCAGGTCACATATCAATTACCAAGAGCTGCCAGTTGGTAGGGGCCCCTGGAGCACACTGGTGAGAAGGATTCTTAGGCCACATTTCCGTTCAGATGAAAAGAATGCTGTATCTATTAGCAGAGCACGCCATGGGAAGGGAACAGGCAGCACCACACCGCTGTGTACTTGCCAACCATGCACACAATGTCACCCCCTATAATGAGTCCTGCAGCAAGAATAATCAAATCCAGCTCCCTGTTGGATTATCCTTTTGGTAAAGGGTAAATTTTTCAATCTCTACCTTTTCCTTGGCTTCCCTGGGATCCCCTGGGTCGTTTCCTTTGCTCTCTCAATTGCTACTGCCTGCAGCTTTAGAAATAAAATCTTAATAAATGAAAAAGTTCTATCTCTCAAAAATCATAAGCTATGTGCCATGTCCCTCTTTGTGTGCCTTATTCGGTATGCTATTGTCCAGATAATCATTCCCGGGCCATCCAAAATGTCCCTAGGAAGATACCATCCAGGGAAGGTCCTAGTCTCCTAAGGCACAAACAGAGAGCAGCAAAAGGCAGGACTGGGGTCTCAAGTGTCCTGAACTCTAGTCCTAGCTCTAGCTCTAACCCACTTTCATGATCCCAAGCATCTTTATCTTCTCAATGAGAACATTGTCCTAAGGTCTCACACTCCAGCATGCCACTGTATAAGCAGTGGAGCTGACCCAAGAGTTATGAGTTTATATCCCCTGTGCATGTTGCTTCAACTCCCCATTGCCCAGCAAGAGGAAAAAGGAATGCATGTTTCTTCATTGGAGGGTAACATAATTTCTTGGTTCAATATGTGTGACTCATCAGAGCCTGGAGGTCCGTGTCCAGATGCCAACTTGAAATCCAGTTATTATTGCATCTGGGAGAGAGAAAAGTGCTGAAAACAGCCTTTGGGGAGACCATCAATTTAGAAAGAAAAAAAAAAAATCTCTGCATAGTGTGGAAACATTTTGATATCTTATTTATCATCTTCATTCCTGAAATTGAGTCTTCTCCCTCCTACCTCTATTCTGAACGAGGAAAGGAAAACTCCACTTTCCTGTATACTAAGTAGAGACCTACTTTTGTTTTATTTGCTTCTGTTTAATTCTATTTAGGAGATGAGGAAGAGAATTAAAAGGCATGGGGGCCCAGGCAGAGGGGAGGGGAGTAAAAATACAAAGCAAATACACAGCTGTTTTGGATAAATTAGATCCAGAGAAGCAAATCAAAAACTCCCATCTTAGAAAGTCCTTACAGATCTCCTATATCTTTCACTTTGCAAATGAAGACAGCGCCACTCGGCAAGGTAGCGAACTTGCTCAAGTTCCCACAGCTGAGCACGATCCCAAGGTTCAGGGCAAAGCCATAATGACTCCTGGCCCTGACCAGCCCAGAGGGGAAAAATAACATGCAATAGTATGGCAGCACTACTTAGGGGCCACATATTCATCACAAAGAACTTAGTCAACTCGGAACAGACGTCAAGATCCAAAAGGAAATAAAATCACTGTGTGCTTGAAGAGGAGAAAGCTTGCTGAAGTAGGAGCAATAACTGAACTTGCTGTTAGGAGAAAGGTGCAGCCACCTGCAGGCTGAAGCAGGGATGACAAAAGCCTGTGTGAAAATCCTAGTCCTGTCTTCAGATAATGACCATGACTGTCGAACACTGCCTGCAGCCTCTACATAGCAAATTTCTTTCCCAGAGGAACTTCTATTCTGTGAGAGATTGCTTCAGCCATATGACAGCTGTGGACTGTGCAATACATGTACAGAATTGGCTCCTGAGCCTTCTGCCATTCTGAAGTAAAAATCACATATCTGGACATATGTCTCAGCTCTGAAGCCCCAGGCTACCTTAAAGAATGATGTCATCACTTATCCTTCCTCTTAAACTTGGATAGTGGAGGAAACATCCAGTCCTTGGGAAGTTCTGCAAAGCGGTGCTGGTTAAGTTGAAACCAAGGGTATGAAGTTTTTGCAAAGCCCTTCAGCACAGTGTTCAGCAAGCCAGTGGTTCCAACTTGGCATTTGGGAAAGGAACAAAGCTCACAGTGAATCCAGGTAAGTGCAGGAGCATCTAACCCTCTTTCTAAATGTTATTTGAGATCCTTTTTACACCAACTAATGGAGATGTGGCTTCTGGTCCTGTATCTGCTAATATTCAAGTCTAGTCGGACTAAAGAGTAACCCCGCAGCCACCAGCTCAGTAAATCTTTTCCAACATCACAAAACCCTCCCCATCAAACTGCTTGGCAACTCTGCTGTTCCCCCAGTGCCATGATAGCACGTCAGGTAAAGAGACAACTGTATAGATACAAGTGCCCAGACTGCCAGACTCTGAGCCCATTGTAAAAAGAACAGTGACGATGTGTTTGACTTGGACATAAAATAATAATTATGATTTATTCATGTTTGCTGCATACATTATATTCATTAGCACACTCGATCCTTATGCAGCTCTGAGAGTTCAGAGCTATTATGACCCTCATCCTAAAGAAAAGAATTTTCCTGTTTTTAAGGAAGCATGAGAAACTAATTCCAACAAATACACGCAGAAAGAGAAGCCAAGAGAAGGTTGTGATGGTGCAGGCCTTTAACTCCAGCTCTCAGGAGGCAGAGGCAGGAGGATCACTACAATCTCAAGGTCAGCCTGGGCTACATAGTGAGTTCCAGGCCAGCTACAAAAGAAAAAAAAAAAACCTAAATGAATAAAATTGAATAAATAGGAAGGGAGAAAGGAAGGAAGGGAGGGAGGGAGGGAGGGAGGGAGAGAGGGAGTGAGGGACAGATGGACAGGGACTTAAAACTTATCTCATGGCATTCAGAGTCCAGTGTGAAATGTTTATTAATAAGGAGACTGTGTCTGGGGTAAAGTCACTGAAGCTTGCTCTCTGGTTGTAAACACAATCACTAGAGAAGTATGTCTCACAAAAAGCCCAGGACTGAACAGCCAGGCCATTGCCTCCCAGCCACAAATTTCTAATCCTTATAACAGCTTTCCCAAGCAATCGTCACACTCCCCACTTTAAAGATGAGGAAGCTGAAGTGAAGAAGTTGACACATTTGTCCTTGGTTTCAAATTTGTCTTTATGACCCCAAAGCCTTTCGTTCCTTCAAGGTAACTGCAACTGCCAACCAATTGGATTAACTAATTACTTAATTAGTGAATCAGATAACAATCTAATGGACTATTAGGTAAAAAAGCAATCAAATATTTCCCATGGTCCCTTTCAGGGATAGCCATGTAATTGTATAATCACCCAGCATCCTGATTCTCCCTTTGTACTTTCCCTGGGAGACTGGGCGGAGCCCGAGGTCCTGGCAGCTGGTAGAAGGGTCTAGACAGTATTTGTAAAGCAGTCTGTGGGTGTGTAAATCAAGGAGGATCTGAAAAGCTCATCTTTGGAAAAGGAACAAAACTGACAGTGAGTCCATGTAAGTTTTAATAACTAATATTCCAAGTTTCTCCCTGGAACCCTGATTTGCAAGTTTTCTATTCTGTCCTATACCCTGGGTCCTCACCATAGCAGTCTCATTAGCAGATTCCAATTCAAACAATGGCTGGTATATTCCTGAGACACTCAGAACACTGCTTTGACCCCATATGCTACTTATCTGTGAGACATGATGACAATGACAGTGTGCCTTTGCACTAGGAGTCACATTTAATTTTTTATTATAATTGGTGGCATTTTCCATGGAACTAAAAGAAAAATCAACTGACTTTCTGAATTTCTATTTTTCTCTCCTCAAAAAAGAGCAGAGGAGTTTGGCCCCTGTTGTACCAAGGCAGGCAGCACTAGGAGATATTAACACATATCCCCAGGACAGTGACAGTAAGTACAGGGAGAAAGGAAGGCCTCCGGTGGTCCACAATCCCATCACGGCTCCTCATTAGAAAATGCTGGCTTTATCAGGAGGGTTCTGGGCTGAAAAATAAGTATTGAAGCATTAGAGGGAGTTTGGACAACTAAGTTTTTGTAGAGTCATATGTCATTGTGTGACTACTGGAGGCACTAATAAGCTGACATTTGGGAAAGGAACAACTCTGCATGTTAAACCAGGTACATTTTAATGATAATTACTTTATTCTAAACATGAGATATCACCCTTAAAAAATCAGTGGAAGATAACTGAGTTACCATTATTAGCATCTGTTCCCATGTTATTGTCTGGTCACAATGATACTGTGGACAGTCCCTAACAAGAGCTCCTTTAAAAGTGTCTTAAACACTTTCAAGCACTTGGAAATGTTAAGTCTGTTTTTGTGAAGGAGGTATGTGACTGACTAACAGCATCTGAATTGAAGTTTTCACGTTCAGGGGATGGATGCATTTTGAATGTAAGGGGAGCAACAAAATGGTCATGGGTATGCAAAGCAACCTAAAGGAGACAGTACGGTGCATGCTGGTCACTCAGTGACCACCTTCCTGTTACTTCCTTGACTTCTCAAGGCTTCCACATTTGCACAGTTAAGAAAAGCACTGTCCAAGCCCTATAACACAGTCTTGGAACTAGGCTAGTTAAGCAAAGCTATGTAAGATCCTTTGGTACTGAGGGTGATGGAAAGATGCTATTCAGGAGAACGGTAATACTGAAAGCAAGTGTTTAAATTAGTTTAAAAAAGATCATGAACTTTGAAAACATGCCCCAGGCTGCTGCTAATTGCTGTGCTCTAACTGGGTCCTCCTAGAATGTATTCATCTGTGCCTGGACCCAGCTTCGTGCATTAGAGGAGACCCATTTAATACCCTCTCACTTCTGTACTCTTGCCGACAAACTGGCAACTGAACTTGGAAGTGTGAAAATGTGTCCAGAAGCCACATATTAACATCCCTCCTT
Organism: Rhizomys pruinosus; assembly: GCA_009823505.1. Classification (NCBI taxonomy): domain Eukaryota; kingdom Metazoa; phylum Chordata; class Mammalia; order Rodentia; family Spalacidae; genus Rhizomys; species Rhizomys pruinosus. The sequence goes on from VZQC01015689.1 coordinate 607,021, forward strand.
TCCATCGCACAAGACCTGGGGAGCATTCTGAGTGCCTCCTTGCCATTCTCGAAACAAACCTAATTTCAATTAACTTCAGTGTCACTGAACTTTTGCTTCATGAGAGAATCTCTATTTTATATGCCAGTGGGTGCTCGTTCCCAACAACTATTTGGGGCTTAAATTTACCTCAAAATTTCGAAAGATATTGGTTACCCAGTGAGTATCTAAAAAAAAAACTACTTTCACGGCCAAATTATTATCCACATTAGAAAGGACAAAATCAGAATGCAGAATGCCCTAAGCATTGTTACCTCCAGATGACCTTCCTAAAGTCCCTTATGCCTAAAATCACATGAGGTAGAAAAGCATTTCCCTGGTGGCCTATTCATCCAGTGGCTCACTGGGGCATAAGGAACAGGTGCAGGAACCATCATAGTTCCAACCTGGATTGGATATTTAGAATTCTCCAAGTACTAGAAATCATAATCAGAAAAAAAATACATGCTATTCTATTTTATTTAGAATTCTCGTATTTCCCAATGAACTGTTTTAAATTCTTTTCCAAAGTGCTATAGTCTTCCTTCTTTCAGTTCCTTTATTTGTGATGTGTACAGAGATGAAATATCAGTTGAGGTTTAAAAAATATCCCTTAGATTTGCCTTAAGCTTTCCCTGTCAAAGAAGTTCTAAAACTGAAAAGATGGGAAGCCGACATTTGGGAAGCAGATTAAAGAGGAAATCCAGATTAATCCCAGGCAACAATGCTCAGTAGATAGTTATTTAGACATAGCCTGTCAACCCTGCAAGCCTCACTGCCCAGTTGCCTGGACTGCCTATTTGGTCTTGCCTGGAAGAGTCATAATAATATGTTTATCCCAGACCTGTCTTGAGTAGACAGAAATGTCAGCCTCTAGCCCTAAAAAGTCCTTGTGATTTGGTTTATTTCAGTAGAGTTTATCATTATACACAGTGTTCTGGAAGTAATAGAAAAGTGCATTAGAGCTCCTGAAATGGAAATGAAATGGAAATTTAGATTGTAAATATATGACTGCAGCAAATAGCAAGAAAAAAGATGAAAAGATGAGAAATTTACCACATCTCTCTAACCCTAAAGGGGATGTTTCTATAAATAGTTTAAAACTACTGAAGCGAATCAGGGGGAACAGGGAGAACAGGGGCACACAGATTTTTCTCCTAATTGTCTTCACATTGCAAAATTGGAAACTGCTTCTCAATCAACTAAACAGAGAAAGAAACCATGCTCAAGACTAGAGGGTGTGGGAAGGTGTCCCCTAGGACTGGTTTTGAAGACAGCTCCTTGTTAGTGACAATGCAGACAATCCCCCAGTTGTGTGGGGGGTGGGGGGGCTAAGCACAGAAATAAATCCACCTAAGCGCCCGAGGGACAAGAAGGTGTCCAGGAGCAGGCTTCCCCAGGCTTTGCAGTGTGTCTTTTGACCTTTCCTGTCTTAACACAGTGGATTGAATCCCAGAAGAACAGGCCCAGGAGTCAGTGGATCCAGGAACTTAAAGGAGGAAGCCAGCTTAACTTCGCTCAGGAGACTTAGCGTACTCTACATTTAAAGATTCTTTTAATCCAGCTGTTTTAGGGAAAGCTCTGTAAAGGCTGAAAGGTGGGGAAAAAAAGTTAAAATCTATGAAGGGAAAATCAAGATGTTAAATATTTGACAAAGAAACTAAAATGCCTGGCCTTTGTCTACAACTGGTAAAGGAAACTGTGAAGGACAAAATTAGTTCAAGCAAGGAGACACAGCCATGACCTAGATTTGTGAGCCTCGGGCATTCTCCACAGCAGGCTTGACTGCTGGAACCCTCAAGGCTTTTTCCTCACCGTGGGACAGAGGCTGGGTACACAGTTTATATGCAGGCTTTATAAAGCTGTACACTATAGCACAACTAGAGTAAGTACCCTCCAGATGCTAGCATGTGGACAGGGACAGGCTGACCCCAGGAAACAGGAAGGCCAAAGCTACACATGACTCTATGCACCTATGTCCTCTAGACTATGTCCTCCAAGCTCTCCTGGAGAGGCGCATACATGTTTCACCTCGTCCACCACAGAGAAGTGGACCAAGGGGAGACAGGGAAACATCCTCTTTAAATGTGGGTCCCCTGGCCTTCTTTCCTTTCTGCAATCCATTTCCCTTAAACCAGAATCCAGTGAGTTCATGTGAGCAATTTCAATAAAAAGCAAAGAAATAGTGACCCCCAAAGCGCAATAAACTAGAAACTACATGAGCACCAGCCAGGAGAAAACAATTAGGAAAGAAGAGAAAGAAACGGCTTACCAAACTGCAGGTGGCAGCTTGGTCATAAAAAGAGCAATACATTTTCTTTATTTAACTTAAGAGTTGAAAATATATATATATATATATATATCACTACTCCATTGGCCTCTAAAAGCCCACGCCTTGCCTGCAGGAGCTGCACTGTCCAGACGTATCCTCAAATAACCTGCAAATCTGTAGTTTAGTGCAGGGCTGAGAACTCCCCTCCCCGCCAGGGCTCTACTGCAATAGCAGCCCTGGCTCCTGTTTTTGTAAAGCCTCTCTGGGCTGTGGGAACAGTGGAAGCGGTAACTACAAACTGGAGTTTGGGAAAGGAACTCTTTTAACTGTGAATCCAAGTAAGTGTGAAGGGCTTGGGGAAGCGGGATGCAAATACTTCTCTGACACAACCCAGCTCAGCTTCTAAATCTGAAATTTATATTAGGGGGATATGATCCCCATCAGAATTCCACTGTCCAAAGAATCAAATACCTTCAGCCGAAAAGCTTCCAATCATTCGTTCTAAATGAAATTATTGGTACAGGGAGGAAAATTGAATACAGGATCTAAAGGGACTCAACTAAAACCAGGAAGTGTTTTCCAAAAAGACAGAGGAAATTGGCATGCTGTGCCCATGCAAATTTAGCAGACTAAAAATGAATTTCTCTGATGTAGACACTAAAAGTCCCCTGAATAAAGGGGACTCTACCATTTCATTAACTAGTGACGGGAATTCTATGGCCAGATTTCTTCTTTTTCCCTCATTTTCTTCCTTTTAAAGGATCTGCTCTCATTCCTTATGGAGCAATTGGGATGTCTGGGGAAGAGATTGTCTGCTTAACTCAGGAAGAACATTTAACCCCTTTTATTTCCTCGGTGGACAAAATTAATGATTCAGCTTCTGCTTACTTTGTTTACTTGAGACTAGGAGGAATCTGTCTGTCTATGCTCTGAGCTGTGCTGGAACAGTTAAAAATGTTATATAATAGACAGGCCCTGCGTTTGCTATTGACACTTCTTTAAAAAAAATTCTGTGCTGCTAGTAGGTTTCTGAGAATGGTACTTTAAAACTGACCTGTTATAAAATTCATCTAAAGTACAAATAGAAAACAAAAACAGAAACTTCAAGTGTTTCAGAGTTCTTTTGACATGAGCTGAGTGTCCTGGATGTTGAGCAAAGGCCAGACTCCCCAGCCTTGTTTATTCAGCTCTGTTTTCTATGATGGAAAAGAGCCACACTGGGGAGGTGCATTGTAAAACACCCCAGGTAAAGTTCTTAAAAAGCCTGGCCGAGGGAGAAAGGGAGTAGTGAGTGATTCAACAGCAGGGCCCATGCAGCAGCGAGGAGTCAACACAGTCCTGTGGCACACGGCTGCCATGTTCTGGGGATAAGCCTTGCCTGAAAAACGCTCAGTGTGGTTAGTTGCAACTTTCTCATATGCAGAAGTGTCTTGCTCAGCAGGGGCAACATCTAGAGGCCCGTGGCAACAGAAGTGATGAATAAACATGATGTTGTTAAACCCCATGCATTCAGCAGTCTCCCGGGGCTTATCAAAGCACAGCTCAGAGGGATTCATAAGAACATCCCAGGAGATTCAAGGACACCACAGGGTGGGCAAGCAAACCTGAATGCCAGGCAGTAGGCTGTAGGTTTAGTATCTTGCAGGAAATATATTAGGACAGATTTCTGGTTTTCCAGAATGCAGAGACACTCAAGAGACCCTCTCAGCTCTTAGTTGGCTTCTTTGGGGTCTGAGAATTATAACAACCTCCACACTTGAAGATGTTGCTAAACAAGAGTTTGGCATACTTATAGAAGACAGGCATCCTACCGGAGCTCTGGATGGTAACTGTGCACCAGATCCCCTACACAGTTCTATGCAGGGACTTCAAGACAAGGCTGGGATCCAAGAAACCCATGATTACATTCTGTTTCCTTCTATGAGTAAGGTACAGATTATTGCCACAGCGACACTTTGGTCCAGGCTTCAGCGGACAGAAATCATCCTGTTCACCTGTGTCCTGTGAAGTTCATGGCGGGTAGGTAGTAAATACTGTGAAACATGGAACACAGAGCAAGGGTTCTATAAATCCCTGACTGCTGGCCTTAATATTTCTTACCCATATAGTAGTCTTTTCTCCATACCAAAACTTTAACCTTTTGATAATAAGTAATGGTTTGAAGAGATGACTGAGGTTACCATAAACTGATCATAACAATAAAGTTTAACATTGGAGCTAGAGAGATAGTTCAGCAGTTTAAGAACACTGGCCACTCTTGCAGAGGACACAGGTTCCATTCCCAGTCCCCACATGGTGACTAACAACCATCTAAAACTCTAGTTCCAGGGGATCTGACACCCTCTTCTAACTCCTATGGGCATTGTATGACATGGGTGCACCTACATACATGTAGGCAATATCCTCATATACATAAAATAATAAATAATAAATAAAAAGTTTAACAGTTTAAAGCTCAAATTGAATTAAAGAGCTAAAATATGTTTTTCATACTCTTTGGGGTGTGATCTGTCCCCTATCATGTCATATAATAAGACTATTTTACTTTCCACTTTACATTTTTTGTGGCATCCATCAGACTAGCCAGGAAAACCCCCAAGTTCTCAGGATTGAGGAGCTTCTCAGAACAGCCTCCAGGATTTTCATGGCAAAGCTCAGCATTAAACTTTCTGTAAACTACTGCTTACCTTTCACTGGGTTCAAGACTGATAGGAAGCTGTGCTATGTGAGGGCTCGGTTCAGTGTGCCCACCACTCTCGCATAGGCTAGGACAAGAAGGAAGCTCAAGAATCAAGGTTTTCCTGAGGCTAGCTGAAATCTAAACCTCATCTCATTCTAGTCAGCCTCCAAAAGGCTGAACATTCTCCTCCTGTCTCCTCGTAATCAATTCATTGTCATCAGAAATGTGTGACACCTCCAGGGGAGGGAAGGACATGCCTTGAAAACCGATCAGAGAAATTGTCCTGAAAATGATGTTGTAAAATGGAAATGAGACCTTTAGAAGAGAGATGCTGAACATGAAAAATCAGCAAGCCTAGGCATGAAACCAGAGGAAAGGAAGAGGTGGGAGGCAGGCCGTGGGGCACAACTGGCCAGGGTCCCTGCACCAGATGTAGAAATGGCCCCTTGACCTTCAGAGAAGAAACTCGGCCTCACAGGCCTAGGCTTTTCTAGATGAGTTTATTCTCCCCAAAATTAGACTAGAAAGCTATCTGTGAGCCTCGGAGATCTACCTGGGGTTCTTGTAAAGGCCTCTGTCACAGTGCTAACACAGGTGCAGGCTACGGAAAGCTGACATTTGGGCAAGGGACCGTCCTCACTGTCCATCCAAGTAAGTGTAAAAGGACACAGTAGCATGGTGAGAATTCTAGAATTTCATCCCTGATATCAGGTTTAAAAGAATTGTATGCTGTCTGGGAGTCAGACTTTAAGTGAACTCATATGCAAGGTCCTTTGTCTTCTTCAGCCTCAAGTCAAGTTCTCTCCCATGGCCTGTGAATACAGCTGATCTTGACCTTGGAAACCCAGAATCTTTTCTCCTTTCAGAGCCTTCTCTGGAAATGAAGCCCTTACTTTTATTTGGGGGAAACCCCTTCCTCTGACTCCCCTCTTATTTTTTAGCAGCATTTTTGGTCAGAAAGTTCTCCCTAATATCAATCTTAAATTCTTCTTGGCCCAGCCAAGGCCATTTCCACTGATACCATCAACAGTGGAGAGGGATAATGGAGAGCAGAGTTTGAACAGGTATGTCGTATTCACTTCAGAAGGGTTTGTAATGAAAGCAGAAAAGAAAAACTGAAATCTTGACAGGACTCTAAGGTCTATACTTCAAATCCTTCTATGTTCCCTGCATGTATCCAACTGCTTCTATAAATGCAAAACTACAAAAAGAAAGAAAGAAAAACGATGGACAGAAAAAAGTAGTCACTGTGTCCATTTCCCATCACCAAAACTACAGGCAAAGGATTACAATTAATTCCAATTTCAGATCCAGGGCTTAATACCTTTTCTCCTCCTGGTAACTTGTATCCTGGCTGATAATTAGAGCAGATAGGAAGGCTTGGCTCTGGCATGTTTGTGGCTGCACCCCGCTGGGAAGAGAGGGAAATGCGACTGTTATTTTAAGATGCATAAAGTTCCTTCTGTCATATGTTGTGAAACGCCCCACTGCAGGGAGAGACGTGACAGCAAGGAAAACCCAGCACTTGAGAAAGATTCAACAAATGCTGAAGCCAAACAAACTGGAGAGGCCAGACTCAGTGTCCCCCACGAACCTCTGTTCCCTTCCCCACTTCAGGCCTTCCAGGTCATTCTTATAGTGATGCTAAGGGAGCCACATGGATGTGGATAAGGAGAGCTTAGAACTCAGAATGTGGGTGATTGGGAATGATAAATTAAATGAATGGCAGGCAGGAAAGGAAAATGTTAAAAAGCAGAAATGTGAATTTCAGGGAAGTTTGCTAAGACTGGTTTGGAAGGCAGAAGTCAAAGAGAAGGCTGCCCATCCCAGAATCTCTACCAAGAACAGTGTCTCACACAGGGAGTGCTCCCACCCTGTGCTTCTGGGCTAGCCACTCTTCTGCAGGCACAGTCGCCTGGGCAGAGAGCACATATGGATTCTGGGTGTGTGGAGGAGGCATCTGACATCACTGTTTTTATCTGTCAGTAGCATAATGTCACGGCAAGTAGGTATGTAGCTAGACTCTGCCAGTGGTGCTCTTAGGCTCAAAGCTGGGTTGGTACAATGTCTCAAATGTGCAAGACACTGGAGAGAAAAGTCTGGTTCTAATGAGCAGGGCACAGGCTGGACCAACACTGTTCATTTTTTGTTGGGTTTCCCCAAACCTGGTAGTGTGAGAGCCAACACTGAGAGCTTGACATTTCAGCTCAGGATCCAATTGATTGAAATATGGCAAAGGCTCTGAAAGGCCGAGAGTGCCTCCGGAGCTCGGCCTTTGTTGTCAACTCCCTGGCAGTTGTCATTTCGGCAAAACGCATCCACTTAGAAAGGTCAGCTCTTCATTAGCCAGACAAATGAGAACAACACATTGACCAGAGGTAAGGTGTGGGAGCCCAGATCTCAGCGTCTGAGGGCCTGGCATTTCCAGCCCTTTAATCACAACATGCTGGTGAACATATGCTGTCTCAGAAAAGGCAGATCAATGATGCCTGAGGACCTGGTGGCACCAAGCTAGCTTGGAGATGGAAATGAGATGCAGACGGGGATGCTGTATGGGTGGAAGAATAGACAAGACGGGAGAAGAGTCAGGGTGCTCTGTGATGACTTTAAAACCCTGCAGCATGGGGGCTGGAGAGATGGCCTAGCGGTTAAGAGCGCCGACCACTCTTACAGAGGACCCGGGTTCGATCCCCAGCACCCACATGGCGGCTGAGAACCGTCTGAAACTCCAATTCCAGGAGAACTCCAGTTCCAGGGGAATCCGACACCCTCTTCTGACCTCCGCGGCACTGCACGACACGGGTGCACAGACTTGCATGCAGACAGTACATTCATACAGGTACAGAAAAAAAAAAAAAAAACCCTGCAGCATGCCAGAGGTTGCTATGACACCAAGGAGAACTGTATACTCCTAGGAAATTTCCTGTTCTCCCCAACAGAGTTTGCCCTAACCATGGCTCCTAGTCAGATCTCATATGTAATACTTACCAATACCTGAGATGCCTTTTGAAAATGCATCAATGGGGCTAGAGAGATAGCCCAGCGGTTAAGAATACCGACTGCTATTGCAGAGGACCCGGGTTCGATCCCCAGCACCCACATGGTGGCTAAGAACCGTCTGTAACTCCAATTCCAGGAGAATTCCAGTTCCAGGGGAATCCGAGACCCTCTTCTGACCTCCGAGGCATTGCACGACACAGGTGCACAAACCTACATGCAGACAGTACATTCATACACATACAAAAATAATAAATAAATAAATTTATAAAAAAAAGAAAATGCATCGATAAGGGCTAGGATCTTCGCTAAGAGTCACCTGCCAGTTATTGTAAAGGGTTGGTTTGCTGTGTGACGCATCCTACAGCAAGCTGTTGTTCGGGCAGGGGACACACTTATCAGTCATTCCAAGTAAGTTTTCATGTTGCCTATGGAGTTTTGTGAAGTTCGTAGTCGCAAACATTGGGCTCAGTGACCATGTGGGGTGCAGAGTGGATGAGGACACAGAGCTGAAGGAATTGAGATATAGTTACTTTGATCAAAAGAATAGGACAAAGAATGGTAAATGTAGGCTTTGTACTTAAAAGGTGGCACAGAGATTATAGGACTTGAAAGTGGTAACTTTAAAAATCACCTCTGTATCTACCAGCCACCCTCGCTGCACGCAGTAGGCGAAGGTAAGGTGGAGGGAATGGTGGGCACAGAATAACCGAGGGGTCGGAGAAATGAGGCAGGGACAGATGCAGCAAAGTGGTCAGAGCCTCCATCTGGGTTAACATCAAAGTAAAATCATTCCCAGAGTCAAAATACATCAGAAGGAATCCTTGTTAAGATGTATTTCAGGATCATACAATCGATCATCAGGAGAGAAATTAAATCTTAAAAGAAAAAGAACTTTTTAAGTGCCCAGGCATAAAACAAATAGCCTCCACCTGAAAGTGGACAGTAAGCCACACAAGATGCACATTCGCTTTTGAGGCCCTCTCAGGAGATGGCCGGCCTTCCAGCCACCCATGGTCGAATCTGCTTTAAGCCCTGGAGCGTCCTCCTTCCGATATCCCTGCCCAGGCCTGAGTCTTCACGGGGCAGGCCACAGTCAGCCTGCATGCCTCTGCCCTGCCCACGAGGGGGCCCAGGTGCAGACTCTGGCTGTCCCTTCTGCAGTTTTTGTTGAGCTTCCTATCACAGTGGAACACGGGCAACCAGAAGCTCAATTTTGGGAAAGGAACAAGTTTGACTGTCTTTCCAAGTAAGTCAAAAAATGTTCATCACCATTGTGTAAAATCTTGAAATTACAGAAAGAACTATCAAAAGTCTGCTACTCATTTATTTTGCTCCTAGATAGAACCTTTCCTGGAACATAGTGAGAGCCCCTTCTCTTATCCCAAGAAGGATTCATGCCAGGACAGGCCTTAACTGTCCTGCCTGGAAACTTCTGTAGGGAGTGGACAGACAATGGACGCTTGCAGTGGCGCCCTCCCTTCTTGCTCACTCAAGACCGTACTGACCAGAGAAGTCAGGTTTATTACACAAGGCTCAAGAAAGAGGTTGAAGGGACTACTCAACTGAGAGAAGAGGGACAGAGGCCAGAGGAGGGCAAGAGGAGACTTCACCAAAACCTGAAACATGGGGCTGTGTGAGATGAAATGGATGACAGGGGCGTCCTGACTTGTCCTGGAGTTTAGACCTGAGGCATGCACTGTCAGGACCCAGATAGAGAAAGAGGATTCCTGCCCTCTCTAAAGACAAATCTGGCTGAAAGTTACCTGCCAAGCCTCTCCTAATGATACCTTTATCTCAGTTTTTCTCAGTTAATGCAGCAGGAAGTGTTGGGAAAGTTTACTGGTGGCTTTGATGTTGGGAAGTATTGTAGAGTGGGATCACAAGAATAAGGTGAGAGTGTGCAGACTAGAGAACTGGCACGGTAGTTTTTGTAGTAACATGGCACAGTGTGTCTAACTATGGAAATGAGAAATTAACTTTCGGGGCTGGCACCAGACTCATCATTACACCTAGTAAGTATTTTATCCCTGGTCAGAAAACCAACCTGTCAGATTCTGGGGGTCAAACTGGATCTATAGGCTGACAGAAATTTTATCTGTCCTTTTTCATTACTAATAGAGATGGGTAACAGCCAAATAGCTGAGTTTTCTGGGGGAACTCCAGTCTTGAATATTTAATTCATAACTAGAAAATATGATTCACGGTTCTGTTTCTGCTGCTGGTATTGTGTGCGAAGGTGACATGTGGAGAGAATTCAGACAGAATGCCTTCTCTTTTATCTTGTAGGATGATTTTAACTTTGTGTGCAGGAAGTAATGGTCACAACATAAATTATCAAAGAGACAGGCAGGAGAGGCAGAGATGCAGACAACAGCATCTCCAGCAGGTTAATGTTACAAAAGGAATCCAGGGTCACAGCTCTTTTCTACAGAGAGCAAAGATACTGGGACAGGTGCTAAAGCAGATGCTGGGGTTGGGGCAGGGATGTGTCAAGTAGGGAGGTAAAGTGCTAAATCCAAAGGGGAAGGAAACCTTGGGGACACTCCAGCTCTTTCCCCCAGGGGAGCCTCTGAACATGGCAGTGTACCCTTAGTCCATCACAGCTGGGACAAAGCACAGTACTAACTGTTCAAAGCACTGTCTCTGAGATGATAGATGGTAGACAGAGAGATACATAGACCAGTGTTCAGAGAGAAACATGCAAACACAGGGCAAATAGATTTCGTCTACCTATAATTAAAAACTGTGGTGAGTTTAAATATCCTCACCGTGTTACCAAAGGCAGCTTTGCAAAGTAGAAAGACATACTGAAGACAAGAACCAGAGAGCTGGAACCCCATTAAGTCAGGATTTCCCAGGTGTCTAAACAACTGTTTCCTAGAGGAACCTCCTCCTCCCCCTTGTCTTTTACTGCATTGGAAATTAAAGGCATGAATATTGAGGATTTGTAAGGTTCAGACTCTGCCAGTGAAAATTACACCATAAATCACCTTCCAGCCAGGCTGGATAACACACCTTTAGACACCAAGGTCTTTTTTCTTCTCTTCTCTCTAGATAAGATAGGAAAAATGGTCTCCTCATTCTGAATCCAGGGACAGGTTGCTTAGAGTTCTGAAGAGTGACAGTAACAGAAATGAGCCATGGGACTTGGGAACACAGTAATGGTTAGCCTGTTTCCCTCCAGATGCTATAGTTGTCAAAACTCTTCAGGGAAACATCTCAAGGTGAGACCATCCAGGAAAAATGCCACTGAGAGCAACACTGCGTTAAGATGTTTCACCCAGAGAAGGACAGACTAATACAAGTCACAGCTTCAGGTATTTGAACACCATGTAGAAGCCATAAGGAGAGTTCGTCATTAGGAGTTAACAGTTGCTGTGGGATTGGAGCCTGGAAGACTTCATAGCAGAGAGGAATAATTTAGAACAGGAAGATCTTATTAGGATTAATGAGATGAAAGAAAATTCTGACTAGAGGACTAGAAGAGTCCAGAAAGAAAAGATACAGTGAGCTTGGAAAGTCACAGCATTTATCCTAGTCCAAGCTGCAAAAGAGCAAACAGGAACCAAATTCCCACGTACAACTGGCCATTTCACATTGATAACATTGTTATTATTATAATGCCTTTGTCTTTTTGGCCGGATGCCAGCAGGTCCTAAATGAAAAGCAGACCCATCTTGTCCCCAGCACCAAGTCACTCCCCCCCCCACCCCACCCCACTCACCAGGCTCAAGCTCAGAAACTGTTTTTGTACAGGAGTTTAATGCTGTGTGAATTCTGGAAACAAGCTGACCTTTGGCTCAGGAACTACTTTGACAGTCAGACCTTGTGAGTAAAAACCACATTCTCCTCTACCCTGATCCTAACCTGAGCCTTGCTGTATATTATTAGGCTACCTTAGAAGTATTTGGTCCTAAAACAACAAATGAAATTCCAGGCACAGTGCATGTACTTTATTGGTGTGCTTCATTGAAGAATTTCTATGTACTGCCTTTGAGAGCATTCATCACACCAACGAACAAGTGTGGCCAACAGCTTTAAAACTGAGTTCCAACTTGAAAAAATCACCATCCCTGAAGACTGTGCCACCTGATGTTTGGTGTCTAGATTCGCAAGATGGAATCCATGGTCTGGGCTGTTGATCTTAGAGATTTGTCGTTAGCCTGTGACTTAGGTGTGAGAAATGCCAGTCGCTGTGTGACTAGCCGGGCATTTCTGGGATCAGTGTTAAGAGAAAGCCCAGGCAGACAGGTTGGTGAGGAGACACTTGTGACAAGTGCCAGTCCTTTCTGTAAAGCTGCTGGCAACAGTGAGAAAAAAAGGCAGTGTAGACAAGCTGACTTTGGTGGACAAGCTGACTTTGGGGATGGGGACTCGGTTAACAGTTAAGCCCAGTAAGTATCAGCACACAGTGAGATCTTTCTTTTTATGCCTTTCCCTAACATTTTCTCTGGGCTGATGTTTGATCTGTCCTCCCTTACAGTCACATATACAAACCATGATGTCTTCTTGTATCGTCCCTCTAAATATTTTGGACTAAAGGCCTCCATTCTACCTACCCTTCCCACAAGGCAGTTTTCCAGCCATAGTGCTCTCATAAAGACATAGGCAGTGAGATCCTCAGTAGCTGTACAGGGCCGGGCACTCTTTGACTTTTGCCCTGGTGATGAATGTTGTGAGCTTTTATGCCAGCAACAAGGCAGAGGAAGAAATTTCCAGAAACATAGACCAGGTCTATATTCTATAAGCCAGTGCTGGTATATATGTGGTCTATAGTCTATAAGCTAGTGCTGGTATATATGTGGTCTATATTCTATAAGCCAGTGCTGGTATATATGTGGTCTATATTCTATAAGCCAGTGTGGTATATACGTGGTCTATATTCTATAAGCCAGTGCTTGTATATATGTGGAAGCTCTAGGGGGCTCAGAACATCTGTTTCTGGAAGAGAGGTTTATGTCAAGGCTTGTCTCAGGGTGTGAATACGGGAACTGGAAACCGACTCACCTTTGGGAAAGGGACCCAGCTGATCATCCAGCCCTGTAAGTGCTTCCGGAGAGGGTTCTAAATGGGGTCTCTGTGGGAACATTTCCAAACCTTGTGTGTGAGTCTCTGGTACAACTGACACTGTTCTACGTACATAGGTTTAGAGCCATGTAGATGAAAGAGATCATGCACTCTGTGTTTCTAAGGCCTCCTGAGACTTGCCCTTTTATAACTGTGTTTGACTTACAAGTCCATTACTGTAAGATCTGGACTCCAGCAGACAAAAGAGAGGAGCTTACAACTGAGACATAAACATATGCAGACCACTTAGCCAGCCACACCTTTGCAATGAAAATTATTTCCACAGGGAATATTGAAAGGATGGGCAGAGAGAGGTCTCATTGTTTCTCCGTTTGTCTTTATGGCCTCTTCTTCCCTGTCTGATTTCGGAACTTTAAATTAGAACAGTTATTAATCACTTGGTTTCTTAGCCCCATCACTCATCAAGTATGACAAGACAGATCCATTAACATAAAACCCAGAAGAGAGAGGCCAAAGAACTCAATTCCCAATGTGTTCAGAGTTGAACTTGACAACTCCTTGGCTTTAATCCACTAGCCAGTGCCTATGATCAACTGAAGCCAAAAAGGGCAGCCAGCAGGATGTGCTAATCCAGCAACTATGTGGCCAGAGCCCTCTGCCCTCACAAGATACTGGAGAGTTTAGTTGGAGAAGACTAGCCATCTGGGAAGAGGGGGTGGGAAGACGTCTGAGGAAGGCAGTAAAGACCAGCCGCAAAGTTCAGCACTGTTTCTGTTATGGAGCGTCTCACAGTGTAACCACTGGCGGTGACAGGAAACTCACCTTTGGGACTGGAACAAGACTTCAGGTCAGCCCTGGTAGGTAATAGGAACCATAGGGTAATTTAACTGGATGTTCCTTAAAGAGAAGGAGTGTGGCAGAGAAGATGTCCTGACTAGATGCAGTCTCCTTGCCTTCCGGCCTCTGCGCAGAGAATATCTTGATTTCTATCATGGAGGCTTCCCTTGCTGTCTGTGAAAACAGCCTTTCTTCTCAGTCTTCTTCAGTCTCCCTTGCACTTCATATTTTCTTTGTGAGCTTGCAAAATATTACCAAAACTTTGTCACTGAGAAACAGGGTGAAAAGAGCTCTCAAACAGAGAGGAGCAGGTCATGGTCAGGCTGATAACTTCCCAAAGGTGTTAAGTCTAAACATGAGGAAATAGGTTACCATTGCCTTTTAATGAGTACTTTAGAGAGATCTTAAGGAAGCTTGCTCCCTTATGTACTTGACTTCTGAGAGAAATTAGAAGCCTTGTTAGACTCTGGGTCTAGTAAAGGTAAAACCTTGACCCTCTAAAAACAGAATCAAATGACAAATCGTTCCCTCCAAAGCACTGCCATGTTTCATTATTTACCAGTTGTGAAATGACTGACGATAATCAGCATGAATACAGACGAGTGGTTTGAGCATTCTTAACCTATGATTAAGATGCAAGTGAAAGAATTTCTAGAGCAAGCCACCAAGCAGTGCTCCCTGAAGACAGTCTGTGCACCTAGGCATGATTTCCTTACAATGTTGGTTTATATTGTGTTTGGGGACCTGCCTGAAAGCTGATTACATGTCTCTGAGGGCCAATTTGAGTTCTAGTTAGGTCTGCTTAGTGCACTGAGAAATAAATACCTGTGCTCACAAGGTAGAAGCATGACAAATAGCCCCATTTCTGGAAAAACAGAGTGTGGCATTTGTCAGCTCTTCTCTTCCCTGTCTCTGCCACACTGGGGAGATGGCTACAAGATTCTCCCAAGAGGTTTTTGTTAGGGTATGTATTACTGTGACAATAATAACTATGACCTACAGTTTGGAGCAGGAACCAGACTAACAGTCAAACCAAGTAAGTGAAGGAGTGGGCCATCCTCAAAAGCCAACCTGAATGGGTGGAGGCTTTGTTCTGTGCAATTCCACTGGAGGGACTTCGCTACTTCCAAGATCACTCTGTACAGCTTCTGGTCGGGCATCTGTTAGTTAAGGAATTCTGGCTACCCCAAGATCAGGAAAAAGTAAAACATTTCACTGGTTTCGTCATTAGCTCACGATATACAGAAATGCTAAGAAGTATTATATATATATATATATATATATATATATATAATATATGTATATAGTATATATATCCTATGTTTGTGGCAAGATAAAATGAAAGACCTACCAATTTAAAACTCAGTTTTTCCTCAGTACACAAGAACCACCCCCACCCAACACACACCCAAAAAGGAGTTTCTTGAGTATAATAGTTGTCCCATTTGCCTCACAAGAGAAGTGCAGTCTGATATTTTATTGTTTGCTTGTTTGTTTTAGTTGGTTGACTTCTTGCTACTATTATTCTTTGTAAAACCTATAGTTGTGAAGGAAGCATGGTGTTGCTGTCCCTGAAGTAGCCGCTCTCTGACCCCATGTTGACCACCTCTACTTGATCTTACTATTATCAGTAAGTCTTAAGCTAGAGCAGTGCACTAGCATCCAGGGTTATGGAAACAAAACTAGTGGTTTAATATCAAGCTCAAATGCATTTGCCTGGCCCACTGTTATTTTTTTAGAGAATTCTCTAAGCTTGTCAAGAACCTGGGCCTAAGGCTGCCAGGCAGGACACTTCCACTAGAGGGGAAGACGAAGGTCCCTCCTGCCTGCTGGTTATTGTAAGGCCCCATATTACTGTGAATTATGGAGGAAGTCAAGGAAAGTTCATCTTTGGAAAAGGCACTAAACTCTCTGTTAAATCAAGTAAGTGTTGGAGACTTCAAAGACTCTACCAGACTATATAATTGAAGTACAACCCAGACTCAGTGAGGAATATCACCAGCCCTTCTCCTTGTGGCTCTGCCATGTCTCTGTTCAGGGACAAACCCCACAGAATTGCTTTTGTCAGTCCAGACAGGCACTTCCTCAGGACTGAGGGCCTGCCTCACTGGGGTCGGGGGCACAATGATCTTTTCAGCAATGGTCTCATGGAGGAGATTCCTAAATGATCTACAATCTATGAGAAGTTGGTGTTTAGACATTAACTTTTTTTTTTTTTTTTTTTTGTTTTTTTTGGTCTTTTCAAGACAGGGTCTCCCTGTAGCCCTAGCTGTCCTGGAACTCACTATGTAGACCAGGATGGCCTTGAACTCACAGAGATCCACCTGCTTCTGCCTCCCAAGTGCTGGGATTAAAGGCACGCACCACCACACCCGGCTACTAGACATTAACTTTAAGAGGGGCTCAGAGGAGGAAGAGGAGGAGGAAGAGGATGGATATTGTGAGGGGGGGTTGTTTAGGGAGAATGTGCTGTGGAGCTCAAAATACTGGGTGGATGCTCAGCTTTGGCAAAGGCACCTCAGTGTTGGTCACACCTGGTAAGTTCTTGTGGCTAACTAATTATCCTTTCTGGGAAGAAATCCACTGGGGCCTGTTGAAACACAGCTGAATTTAATTGCTTCGTTTAGCATGCAGTTGTTAACTATGTCGGATGTGTGAGCAAGATATGAATACGTGTTTCCCTGGAGGCTGGATTTGGTTATCACGTCTATGGGCAGTTTGATAAATTGTACTAATACTGCAATCAGTATTTCCCTCAAAAGTCCACAAAGCACATTATGGCTTTGGGGAAAAGGCAGAGATAAGAAGAAGAAAAGCTTTGTGAGGAAGACAGAAACAAACCAATAAAAACAGAGACTACCAAAGCAGCAGTGCATAGCCAGGGAAGCATGTCCTTAACAGATAAGTGCTGAGGGCCCAATTGAGTTTATGCCATGCCATGTAACAGAACTGAAAAATAAGATACACAGCCTGAGGACTTGGCGGTGCAGAGCACAGTGCTAAGAGTCTGGGGCTTTCTCCTTCTGAGGGAATAGCAGAATCACGGAACTTTCTCTAGAGAAAGGACAGTCGCAGTTGTAGCACATCAATGGGCTCGTTTTTCTTTGGACAGCCCTCCTCCTTCCTAGGAAGAATGTCACCCCTGCACATCAGTGGCTGAGTCAACCCTATAAGAGAGGCAGAGAATCCCAGTAGCCTGGTGGGATTCTTCACTCTGTGGGGTTATCTGTGATAAAGCAGTATACTTAACTGAGTTGTGAGGGTGTCAGGAAAAGCATAATGGAGATGGATAATAGAAAGCAATATGGAAGATTCACAAACCGTCTACCCTTGCAGAGTTCAGTGGGGTTTCTGTTATTTGTTTGTTTTACTTTTTTTCTGTTAGAATTACAGAAGTACCTTCCATGCAAAAGTGGCTGCCACCTTATGTTTTCATAGTATTTCATCAACCATCCTCAGTGCAGGAACTATGTGAGACCATAAGGGAATGGGATTATGTGGTAATAATGGAGCTACGTATTTAAATAAGTGGCCCAGTCAAAGCACTGGGCTTGAAGTGGTACCCACTTTCCTATGTGCTGTCTTTTGGCATTTCCTCAAGGGGCACATTTTTCTTTCCATAGCATCTATGATAGTTTTACCCTTGGAAGGTAGATTTCACTTTTGTTAATAATCAAGTACTTTTCAGAAACAAAACTTAACGATGGAGAAGGGACTCCAGCTAGTTCTGATGCTGTTTGGGATCTAAAATGAGGCCTATTTATAAAATAACGTCATTGGTTTGTTTTGTGGCTCGTAAACTGACTCTCAGGGAGAATGCTAAAGAGGATGTTTTGAAGGGTTCAGCAATCATTTATTTATGTGTTTAAGTCCTAGACCGTTAGCCAATTCAGCCTCTTAATGAACACATGTGACTCTGCATGAAATTGAGGGAGATTTGCACACTCTCACACAATGAAAAACTGAAGTTTTTGTTCTTTTTTTTAAACTGAAGGTTTTTAAAAGATACAACTAAATTCCTTTCAGGAAAGCACGAGGTTGAGCCCTCTCAATGAGGAAAGTGCCTGTGATTAAATGGCCATTAATGCCATTTTAGGAAATGGCAGCTTTGCATTGTTTATGTAGAGATACGGAACACTGTGACTAACACAGGAAGCTCCAAATACGTCTTTGGAGCAGGCACAAGACTGAAAGTTTTAGCAAGTAAGTAGCACAAGGCAAGACAGCCTTGATTTTAAACAGTGTTGATGTCCATGCTTGAGGGACAAGGGGCAGTAGAATCAAGGAATGCTCAACGCAAGTGATGGAAGCTAAACTGCTGCTGCCTGAAGGAGCAGCAGAGCTCAGGTCCCTCAACCCTGAACAGAAAGGGTTAGGGAGCTCTGGGGTCACTACGATGGACTTTTCACTAATCTCATAAGAACTGCATTATTCACTAGAAGAATGCTTATAAAGCCAGGTTGGGTGGTGCATGTCTGTAATCCTGGCCTAGGGAGGTAGATGCAGGAAGATCATGAGTTCAAGACCAGCCAGGGCTACATAGTAAGACCTTGTCTCAGAACGGAATAAACAGAAAAGGTTTGGGTGAAGACCTTGGGTGACTCTTCTTAACCCAATAGCAATTCTGTGTCTTTGTTCTCTTCTTTTGTAGCTATATTCTCAGCTCATTTTTTTTTTCACTTGTCTTTTCTGTCTTTCTTTATGTCGGCCTAACATCTAATTAGACTTGGACAGAATTTGCTCATTTTTTAAATAATTTTCCAGTCAGTTATTTGGAAATCCAGCATGGCTGCCACCCAACCTAATGTCTCAGGGAGACTTGAGAAGTTGTAAACTTTTAAAAAATATTGAAAAAGGAAAAATATATATATATTGAGTAAGGCATCCAGCAGATAAATAGAAAAGGAGGAAGGGAGAGATGGCTTTGTAATGAGTGTGAGAAAGAAGGACCTGTTCGTGGGAGGATATTTCTTGACTAAACTCAAGCAGGAAATGTATGGGTTGCCATACTGCCTGTGTGTTCTGGCCTACCCACCCCAGAATGTTCCAATGATCAGTTATTAAGTTCTTAGTCCAAGTGGCTCATGGTAAGGAAGAGAGAGATGAATCTGGGGCTCAGGTTTTCCTTCAAGTTATGTTAAAATTGAAGGAGTGCCCCTCTCAACAACCCCTCACCCTAAAAAACTCACCTGAAAAGAGTGGGAGAAGTCATTCTTAATCATGAAGAAAAGGCCTCAGGTTAATCATTGAGTTGTATTATCTCCTAGGAAGGGATAATGAGAATGGAGAAATTAGCCGGGCATGGTGGTGCATGCCTTTAATCCTAGCACTTGGGAGGCAGAGGCAGGCAGATCTTTGTGAGTTCAAGGCCAGCCTGGTCTACAGAGCGAGTTCCAGGACAGCTGGGGCTACAGGAAGACCCTGTCTCGAAAAGACCAAAAAAAAAGAGAGAGAGAATGGAGAAGTCTCCCTTGGGACGAGGATAAGTGGTGAAATGTCCTTTCCCTGACACCATCCAAGCAGGGGACTGAAAAGATCTGGGGTTGGAGTCAGGGGCAAGTCCCAGGGCAGAGCAATGTGTGCTGAAGAAGTAGGGCTCTTCTTAGTGTGCCAAGAGCTGGGCTGTGGTCTGCAGTGTCTGGCCCAGCACCCACAGGGTAGATCTACACTCTGACCCCTCTTACCAGGCAGGCAGCAGCAGCAGCTTCCTTCAGTGCCTCTCACAGTAGTGGTCCTCTCCCTGCATGCATTTGCTTTGGAGCCATGGACAGAAACTGCTTCTACTTTGTCCAAATGAGGCATATGATTTTCAGAGCCCAGGAGAATTATTATCTAAAATACTAAAGAATGTGCTAGGATTCTGGCAGTCAGTATTCTGGGCTTGTGCAGGAAAACTCCTTCTTTAGAATATTTAGAAAGAATACCCTTCATTTGTCCAATGTGGAAACAGACCTGAAATCCAAGCTGGTGCTAGGATTCTGTGCCAGCTTATTACTGTGACAATTACTTAATATTCTCTGTGCTCACAGTATCACTCCTTCCAGAAGATCTTTAGGGAGAACTTAGCTCAGTTTCCAGGAGGTTTTTGCTGAGCCGAAGATCACTGTGTGAATAATAATGCAGGCGCCAGGCTCACATTTGGAGGGGGAACAAGGTTAATGGTCAAACCCCGTGAGTATCTCTGCTGAATCCATAACGAATGCTCTAATTTAAAAGGAAGCTGAAGCACTAAGCTCAGTTTTCTGTTTCTCCTCTCAGTTTCATTTTTCCTATTCTAGGGACTATATGGTATAAATGTGGCATATGTATGTCTGTGAGAATGTATGCATATGTAATTGTGTGCCATAGGAACAAGTACTTTGGAGAAAAACAGATTCCTTGTCCTTTTTATCTTCATCATTTGGGACCTAAAAACTATTAAGTAGAGGGAAGAGTGAGCACTGGAGTCTGAGCACCTTCCAACCATCAGCTTTATCAAGATTGCCCCAGTCTCTGCTGTTTGTGTCAAAACGTAGCTTGGTCTGGAAGTAGAAAGGTAATATTTAATCTCAGATGAGCCTTTCTACCCTAACCGTACCATGAACTGACCACAATAGCAAACGGTCTTCCCTACTGCCTCTTTGGCCAGGGTCCCAGCTGATGAAGGACGATGCCATCCAGATTTGGGGATTGAAAGGGATTTCCTGGTACACATTGGCTGGCCCATTTCTGTAAAGCTCTCTATAACTGTGTAATACTGGCAACGGCCGTAAGCTGATTTGGGGATTGGGGACAAATCTGGCAGTAAATCCAAGTGAGTCTTCATGTTAACTCATCTCTGTGCAGTATGAAAAAAAAAAAAATCCCAGAAACCACCTCCTTATCTATTCCTAATGCTGAAAATGTCCAGTTATATCTAATGTTTTTGTCCTAAAGCTGACTGAAGCTGAAGCTTTCCCTATTCCTTGACCAAAATAACTAGATCAAGGGATTCAAGAGATTATGGTAAGGAAGCAGTTAAAGTACTAGATTTGTTTCTTACACAGCAACAAGGTTGGTTCATCCCAGAAGGACTGTCAGGGAGCATTGAGAGTTGGAGAAAGTCAGACGATGCAACCTGCTTCACAACCTTTTTAGCTCCTACAGTGCCAACCTCAGCACAGGCTGTTGGTAAATATTATTTCTCCTCAGCCAAAGGCAAGTGCTTCTGGGAGTTGTCAGGACTCGGATTATCCCTTAGTCAATCAGTGGTCATGGAAATACCTCCCCTCTTGGGCTCCTTAGAACACTTGCAGCTCTCTCTTCTCTTTGGCTTAGAGCTTTATTGTGGCTCGCTGGAAGTAACGAAAAGAAGTTGATTTTTTCCTAGCTACAGCCTTTCCTGAGAAGTTGTTCTCTCCAGGAAATGTTCAAGGCTGCCTTAGAGAACCCCCACAGTATTCAGAATTTTACTTTGCATAACCAGGTTCTGTTCCTCGGGGTATGTGCTGCAGCTTGGGCTGTGGCTAGGTCCTGGGTCAATGCTGGATCTCAAGGCTTGGTAAAACTCAGGAAGGGATCCAGGAAAAACATCTTTGATATAGAAATCAGTAAATTTCTAAGTGAGATTTTAAATGATCTTCTATGTATCAACCTGGCAAGATTTCCCCGGGGAAAGTGCCCCCTGGCTTTGCAGTATTGACTGTTAGGACATCTAGTAACAAAAGGGAATGAAGGGATTCATCCCCAAATCAAGAGAGTAGGACTAAATATTGGGCCAGCTTTAAAAATGAGTTTAGAAAACTAAGCCTCAGATGAACTGTCTCCAGGTAGAGATATTAAGGTCACCGAGCTAATTATTTTGTGGTGTTTTAGTGTACATGCTTCAAAGGAAAACCCAAAATATAAAAGACTAATAAAATATCATGTATAGTGAGGTGTTTAAGAACATGATAGAATTTGACATGATAGGCCTTAACACAAATGGCAGAATTATGAGATCCATCGGGGGTGGGAAGCGATAGGCAGGTACCAGTCGGATAGGAGGTATGAAGTTGATTAAGATGTTCTATATGAAATACACAAAAAATCAATTAAAAAATTTGGGGGGGAAAAAAGAACATGAATTTTGGATCCAGGTGTGGTGATGCACACCTTTAATCCCAGCACCCAGGAAGCAGAGGCAGGTAGAGCTCTGTGAGATCTAAGCTGGCTGGGGATATGGGGAGACCCTGTCTCAAACAGAATATGAATTTTGGAATCACACTGCTTAAGCAAATACCAATTTCCACTTAATAGATATGTGGCCTTGGCAGGTTCTCGCTCTCTTGATGCCTCATTTTTCTCATCTGTAAAGTGGAGATAGTAATGGCACCTAGCTTACTGAGATGTTATAAAATTGGCAATTAGTAGCTTCAAAGTGTTTTATAGCACCAGGCACATACTGAGTTTAGTATGTTTTTATTATCACTAGATTAGGCTGCTGAAGAAGAGAAAGGAAACATTAAAATAACCCCCCCCCAGTGACAGTTTTTGTAAAGCTCAGCATCAGAGTGTAAATACCAACACAGGGAAACTCACCTTTGGGCAAGGGACAGCTTTACAAGTCCAGGCAGGTAAGTCTGAAAGTTCCTGAGAGCCACACTGTCTGTTATGCCCATTTTGAGTTCATCTTCTTCGCCTTTTTAACTTCTATCTAAAAAGTCTTGATGTGGGGTTTTGTTTTCCTTTTATAAAGTAAGTAGAACTCATGTAAAGTAGATAACACAGTATTTTCTGACCTATTTAGTTTCAGCTAGAGGCAAAAAAGGGAGGCAAGACTTGAAGAGAGTTGGGTCTGAAATTTCCAAACTAAAGTTGAAAGACTATAAGTTTGTATAATTCACAGAAAGAAAGCTGGGGTTTTGTTTTGTTTTTCCCTTCATAATAGTATTCTAAAGTAAAAGCCACCACTGTGGTCTCTAAAATTCTTCAAGTTCTGTCTGTCTTTCAAGGAGAAAATAGTGTGAAAATAGGTAAGCTTTCAATTGAAAAAATAGGTGGGGGGGTACTGTTAGTTGTTAGATTGTTTAAAGAAACATAACATGCACTCTGTTAATAGAATGATTTTGACCAAGTAGAGGTCAAAATCTGTATAGCATCTGGTGATAGAAGATGAAAAAAAAAAAATTAGCAGAGTAAGAAAGTGTTTTTGAACTGGGCAAAAACACTGCACCAATTTCTGGGAAAACAACCTCTTCTTTGGGACAAGAACAAGACTCACCATTATTCCCTGTTAAGTCCTTGACCTCTTGAGAAAAACACTTAATCTATAATGACCAGCTCTCACATCCCAGACAACTAATGAGTTTCTAAATGAGATTCCATGTGCTCACCTGATAAGACTCTCCAGGGAGAAGGTCATTCTTACCTTTGCAGTTCTAGTGTAAGACATGTGTTCTAAGAAAAATTGGGAAATGCCAGCTGCACTACAAATATACAGTGGGTGAGTCAAGGCTAGCCTGGTCTACAGAGTGAGTTTCAGGCCAGCTGGGGCTACAGGGAGACCCTGTCTCAAAAAGACCATATACTATAATATGTATATATATATATATATATGCAGTGAGCAAGTATAAATATCTAGCCAGTTTTAATGTTGTTGAGTTTATAAAATGTAAGCCTTTCATAAGACTCAAATCAGGGTATACTTCTTAATTTATGTCTGTTCAGCACCAGTGTCCAGTTAATTTGATTAATGCCCAGTAGCTGATCCAAATATTTTGGCACTTCCTTGAGCAAACTTCCTTGAGTCCAAAATTGCTTGAATTGACTGTCACATTACCTAAATAATTGCCAAATCTGTTTTACTTTGTGCTGTATAGACTGAGCCTAATAAAAACAAATGCTGTTTTGTTTTTCCCCAGTCTGTCTCCTCTCCCCACAGAGAGTTCCTCTAATAAACAGCATCTCTTCACACAAGGAAAAGATACCCTGCAAGCCATTTGACTTATTGCTGCTGCTATTTTGCATTTATATGACTCCTTTCCATGGAAGAGATTAAAACACTTTATACGACTTATTAGCTAAACAGATTGACAGCCTAATTAGGAAGAGAGAAACAGATTCTGTGGGTCTTTTTGTGGCTGCAGTTCCAGCCCACTCATGTAGAACACTTGGTCAGATGGCTCAGCAAGACAGGAGATGGTCACCATGTGTGCTGTGGGTCTCTCAGCTGCACTGAGGGAGAATAGTATTAAATAGGTGAGGGCAGCCAGCACAGGGGACATCTCTCTCCTAAAACTCCTGTGTTCTCACAAAACAGAGAATGGCGAGTTTGGGCATCCGCTATTAGTGTGTCTATCTCTCCCTTGTTTCCATACTCTCCTGTCCCAAGTCCTCTTCCTTTTATCTCTTACTGCTATATAAACCTCTCTTTCCTTCGAATTCCTGGCTAGCACACCTACCTCCACCTCCATTGCACACTGCTGCCTAACTCGTTGGCAAGCCCGTTTCTTAGCAACCTGAATGATCCTCCAATGCCTCAGACATGAGAGAATCCTCCTTGAAGGGCCTTCAACAGAGCCCCTGCACAGGTACAGGCAGACCACGGCTACTAGATGCCTGCTGGAAGGGCAGAGCTGAGCTCAGGTGAGGAAGAGCCTCGGGAATAAGGAATTCGTGATACCTGCGTCTGGATCTTCAGTCATGCCTAAGAAACTTTAGCTTCTACTTTGGTGCTCAAGATGTGTGTCTCTGAAAAGGTGGAGGGTTTTTGTAGTAGAGTCAGCCACTGTGGACAAGCAGGCTCTGGCAGAGCGCTGCAATTCGGGCTGGGCACACAAGTGCTTGTTATACCACGTAAGTGCATCTTTTCTCCTTTCCGTGGGCTAATATGTGTAGAAGTCACAGAGTTCATCACATCCCCTACCCATTTGCCAGCTAGTCTCTGATGGATATCATTTCTGGTCCACCAACACAGCCAATTTGGCCATTAAGAAGGTCAAACTTGTCTTAAAGCATAACTTGGACTGGTTCCTTTTAATGCTGCCAACAGCCAAGGGGAATTACATGTCCAGGGACTTAATCTATGCTCAATCACTGCTGTGAGGACAGTCAAGCCTTCTCTCCCATCATTAGACTTCAGAATCCTGTGACCTTTTCTGAGCCTATCTTTTCTGGCAGATGAAGAGGTTACGTGCACCAGCTTTCTTGTGGCAAAATGCAGACACCCACATTCTCCTCTAGTTCTCAGTAAAAAGCTTTTGTCTTGGGATTTTTTATAACAAATTTCAACTAACATGTTCTCTGCTATTCAGATTAATAATACCTTGACTTGAACAATCACATTTCCACCACATTATTAAAACATATTAAACAGCTATAAAGCTGTCACCTGCTGCACCCCACCAGCCCGTTTATCTTCACACATTCTCTAATAAAGTAAACATGATCATATATCATCAAATACAGAAAAGCTGGTGTACAGATGAGTTAAATAATGTAAGTCAAACCAAAACAAAAATCACAATTAGGATTAGAGTTTCCTACATCTTGAGCTGTCATTTGTGAATTAAAAACATGATAGGTATAAGCTATAGGCATTTTTTCAGGAGTTTAAGCCTAACCAAAACAAACCCTGACTGACTGCAGTGGAGCTTTAGATGTGCCCCAAACCTTTGCTGTTGGCAGCCATTTGGTACCAGTGACAGGAAGAGCAAATGGGTCAGGAGGTTTTTGTAGACCTTGGTATCACTGTGTCTTCCAATGTCAACACACTCATCTTTGGGACAGGGACCAGATTGCAAGTCTTGCCAAGTAAGTTCTAGAAACCCAGGAGCAATTTGAAAAGGTGTTTCCTGTTCTTTCTATAAGTAGCCAACCCAAACTTTACATTCAGGCCACCCTTTCTGCACAGTGTTCTGCAGGGCCCCCAGGCTTTTAGCTCCATGATCATGGAGGTCATTTCTCACAGATGCAACCTTCTCTAAACCAAATGAGTTTATTCTATAAGAGAGCCCCATGCTGCTGACTAGAATCTTACCAGCAATGAAAACAAGATATTAGAAAGTCAGATGCCTTAGGACTCCAAAAAAAAGATCTATTTCTCTCTTTTACATGTTTACTTAAAATATCAGGGAAGGTAAAGTCAGTTCAACTTCTTCAGTTTGAAAATAGTTTCTGAATTATGCATCCCTTATGTGCAGAGAAACCTAGATTGACTTTGGATGGTTAGTCATTTTTGTCATCTGTGTCTGGAATCTATAATGGGCAAGGGAATCAAATGTAATTAAATGAACAAATAATCTTCAATAGTCAATATTCCTACATTGTTTTATGTGCTTTGCTCTGGAGTTTTTTATCTGGGCTTCATCTCTAATAGGCTCCCCAGAAGGACAGAATGTTTTTGTTAAGGTTTTTGTGTCTGTGTGGATAGCAACTATCAGTTGATCTGGGGCTCTGGGACCAAGCTAATTATAAAGCCAGGTAAGTCTCCGATATATGACAGTAAGAAAGAAGGCACTAGCTGAATAATGCATGAAGTACAGCAAGCAAATTATATCTTTAAGAACAATCCAGCCTGCTAGAGACAATGCACTCAGCCTGGTGGAGTCTTCACTCCCAGAGAGCGGCAATGTCAGCCACCAACTCTCTTGTTTAATGTAGTTGCTTCCAGAATAGATAATGCCTTCCTGGCCTTCTCAGATAACAAAGCCAAGTTGTTAGAGCATATCTACGTCCCCCTGGAATGCTTAGAATTCTTTCCCAAGGAAAAGCCATCCCAATCCATTGGGAAAATAAATTCAAAGAAACAAGAAAGGGCCATTGATGAAGGCAGTAAGAGAAGAGTAGTGTAGCTGTGTCTTTCTCAACATCCTTACCCTGGGCCACTGTCCTATGGGGAGAACAGGTGCCTACAAGACTTTTGGTCACTGAAGACATAAATTAAAAGGCAGTATCACAGGATATGAAGGTTGCAGTACCAAGTCCTGGTTCTTGACTTTAGCAGTAGTGGTATTCGAAGCTATTCGGAGCCTGAAAGGACAGAATGCCATCCTCACCCCATCCTGCCATGCTCCCTCCTGATGTAACTTATCGTAAGGCTCTAAAGGGTTGTGTGAATTATGGCTCTGGTGCCAACACGCTCATCTTTGGGACTGGCACTCTGCTTTCTGTCAAGCCAGGTTTGTAAGTCGTGGGGTTTATCTGGTAAAGGCAAGTAGGACGTGGCAGCCACATCCTGCTGAAGAAGAGCGAAGGCTGACTTTGTTTCTCTGATACCATCCTTTATCTGTCCCAATATGCCAATAAACTGGGCTCTCAAAGTAACCCATTCTTCTGATAACCAGTCAAGGAAAGGAAAATTGTTCTACTTTTTAGATGGACAGTGAGGAAGGAGGTGATATTGTGGGGAAATTTTTCCCATCTAAATACTGCAGAGTTTCTGTCCTGTGAATTTATAAGCTATGATCGACCTGCGTAGATACAACCTCTGCACCTTTGTTATACTAGTCTGTATCAACTTGTCCACACGCTTGCTTCCTTAGGCTATATCTTTTATTTCCTTCTTCCAAAAGAGACTCCAGAGTCATCCTTGATTAGATTGCTGAGAGTAGGGAGGGTGAACCTCGGGCTAGGGAGGTTAGCTCTGTGTCAAAACTATGTGTAGCTAACACTCCCAGAACTTGCTGCCCTGGATGCCCTTTCTGTCACTCTGGACACTGGTTTCCTCTCTGGCTAGAAAGAGAAAAATAAAATCCATTCTAACCTCTTCAAATCTGGCCACTCAGTATCACAGGTATGTTTGGATGGGATAAAGTCTCTCTCTCTCTCTCTCTCCAAACTTAGAATGCCACCAGTGAAGCCCTACTTTTAACCTGAAAGTCAGTTCTGTTCTACCCCCACTTGGGTTGTTTACTCTTCTCTCTTTAATACAAATGACTTAGTGCATATTAAAGTCCAGCCAAAGCACAAATCTGAGATAAATGAGCTCCAGACTGCCCTTATCCTTGCTTGTAGTAAACAATTTTATAACGGAAAATGTTCACTTCTACCATTTATTTGGGTTGTGAGAGATAGTGTGTCATTACTCTCAACCTTTCATGGTTGAAACAGCGTCTCAGCCCGTGGTGGAATTTCCTTGGGAAATGTTTTCTAGTCTACCATTTAAGCATTATTATACACTAAGAAGACTTCAAAATAAGTTGACCAGTAAGTAGAGGCAGGATCATAGAGCCTAGGGGAACTTGGGGTGAGTTCAGATGGCTCTGTGCATACCTATATGTCTGAGGCTGAGCCCACCCAAGTGAAAAGTAGTTCACAAATTATTTGATTCAGCTTTGGTAGATTTAAGCTTACAAATGCAAAAGAGTTGTAAGAGTTTATAAGTCTGGTCTTTTTAAAGGAAAAATGTTTTGCTTTATACAGCAGAACCATTTATGATAAGAGGCTATTTTCCAGAGACAGAAGAAAAACAAAAAAGTACAGGTAGTCCAATGACCTGCTGTCTGTGATGCCATGTTTGGCTGGGTCTTGCTGAGGGTTTCAGTAAAGTCAGGAAATGCTGTGGGACTAACAATAACAGAATGTCCTTCGGAGAGGGAACCCAGCTAGTGGTGAAGCCCGGTAAGTGTCCATGTTCTATTTATATTTGCCCAAACAAATAAAGCCTGTGACTCTGGTAGATATTTAATTTAATATTAAAACAAACATTGCCTTTAAAATGAATCTTGAAAATACATGAAACATTCATGACAGTTGAGAATACAGAAATAATAATAAATAGATGTGAAATGAGACAATCCCAAATTGCTTTTAATATGGTAGCTCAGCACTCTTCTTCCAGTGAGATATTGAAGCCCTGAGTTATTTACAGCCTCGGCATCTCTTAAACATGATTCTGCAATGATTTGTGTGTTTATTGTGATTTTTGCCCACGGAACTTGTCTTCTATTAAAATGAGAATCTATATCATTTTAAATGCTAACAACATTTAAATGTACCTTCTTTTCTCTCATGCCTACACATAAATTTATTCTTAAAAAGTCTAACAGAAAACCCATGCACTGTCCTATTTTGGCAAATGTCCATAACTAGTTAAAAACACAGTTTCACTTAAATGCAGTAGAGAAAAAAAAAAAAGCAGAGATGAATTGACAATCCCAGATGGTTTTAAAAACACCTGAAAAGAAATTCATCATGAAAAAAGAGGTAGGCTTGACAAGATTTTTGTTTAATAATCAGTCCCACCGTGGGGAATGAAAACTTTTTAAGCATACCTCATTGGAGAGGAGGGGAGAGGGACATTCAGGAGCCTGGCCTGCCCAGAGGTGCTCCTGGCCTGTCAGTTTCTCCGAATTGCCATTTTCAAGATAAGACCCATCCAAATGTCAGACAAAAAAATATTAAAGGGCAAGGGCTATCAAATTCGCTAGCCAGGTTATTAAACCTTAACACCAGGTTATAATTGAGAGTTTAGAATGAGCAACCAAAGAGCTTTAAGAATGGGAATTTATTTCTTACTGCTTTTCTGTGAGACATGCCAAAAGGCAAAGAAGTGAGCTTGCGGATGCCCCAAGTCTGTTTTAGGCCTCATACATATAACCATCTCACGTTCATCTATTTCAGTGACTAAGATGAGGAGTATCTTTGGGGTTGGGTGGACAGGAGGAAGAGGAGGTACCAGAACTTGTTCTTTCACTGCCAAACAGGCCCGATGGCCATCTCCGGGTGAGAAGCTAGATCCATGGGCTGGGTAATAACAGTTCCCCAAAAGCCTGGATGCTCTGAACTGGAATGAATGGTCTCCACAGTCCCAGCTAGTGAAGGGCTATGATGGCTACGGAAGATATTCGCCTGATCCAAGGCGAACTGTCCTCGGGGTTTGGTGGCATGGCTACTTCTGGTGCTTCCAGCTCTGAGCCGAGTGCAAGGTAAGGGCTCTGCAAGGCAGCTCCTCTATCCTCTGGGATGGAACTCCACTTTGTGACCAAAGCTGCCCTTTCAATCCTTGTTTAGTTTTTAAAGAGAAGATTTCTAGCTTGGTGGCTGCCTGCCAGATACTCTTCACCTGCCTGCAGGTAACAGATTTATATTTGATATCCTAAAGAAGTTTGTTGAATTGTTGCTTTTATAATTCATTCTCTGTGTCAAATGAGGTCATTCAATTTCCTTTCAGCTTATTTGCAATAAGCAGCATAAAATTCAGGCAAACAACCAGAAACACAGAGAAAGATGGCTAAACAGATAAAGAGGCCTGTTTATTAGAGGAGAAGAGGCAATATAGGCTCTGTTAAGTCCCATAAAGGTGAAATATTCATCAAGGAATGGGTAGCTTTCCCAAAAAATTGTCGCTAGAAGTTTTTGGTATGGTCCTAATCACAGTGTGGATCAAGTTCTTACAACACTGTCTTTGCAAAAGGAACACAACTCCATGTTCTCCCCAGTAAGTACTGTTCATGGACTTTCTGAGATTTACTGCATTGAGTTGAAGGTATTTTGAGTATTGGGTAAGGTTTTTCTTGTACTTCTAGACAGGTGGGTGGCCTTAAGGTCCTGAGCCCTCTTCAGCTTAGCCAAATATACTCTACTGCAGAAAAATATACTGCCATTCTTCTACTTAATATCATTATCCTTGTCATGGTTTATTGGATATGAAGAATTAAACAAAAATCAGGAAATTTTGGCCAGAATCCATTTTCAAGTCCTTTCTCCTAATCTGCCCCCAGCTGACTTTATTTGGACATGCTAGTAAATCTAATGTGATTTTTGGCACCAACTAAGAATATTCACACTGTTTTTTTTTTTTAAATGACTCCCACAATCTCCCTTCCACCCTTTATAAAAGATCTGCTGTTCTGCGTTTGGCCTATGCTGGTTCCTGGCTCTGTTACTTATGCCCCCTCATTTCCATTGCTCCAAGGGTGGGCAGGAGATAACTTCTTTAAGAGCTACTTTGGTGTCAGAGACAAGAAAGATGGAATTCTGGCCAAACGTAACATCTCGTAGTGAGCTTTTTCACTCTGATTTTCCAAATTACTTTCCTCTTTTAGGAGGCATGACCACTCCCTTTTATATCTATGCTATATTCAAATATAGCTAAGAGTTCATCATGAGGCCAGAAACAGGGATTTCCTTTGGAATCTTTTTCTCAGGCTAACAATAGGCTGAACATTTATAGGAAGCTCTGAAATACATTCCTGGACCACAACTCCATGTATGGAAGTTCTTATGGTCAGGGTAGACAGGCAAAGCCAGCCATATTTTGATTATACCCAATTGTACAAGGATTAGAGATAAGAGAGCAAAAAGAAAATAAAAACTGTAGTTAAATGGGAAGATATCTGGGTGATTCTACCAGACCAAAAAAAAATGATTAGCAAGAAACAAAGCCCAAGAAAAACACTGGGCTGAGCCCTGGGGGAGTGAGAGGGAAAGTCTCTGTGGGAACTCGGGAAGTAGGGGGCTTATCTTTAGAGAGAATAAGACTCTGTAACTGAAAGCATCTAGCCATCTCTAATTTTGATCAACAATAGTTTCTTCTCCTCAGAGATTCTCCAGTGTACCTAGGAATCCTTTTGGACCCAGGAAAGGTCTATTAGGACTTGTTATTGATTTTAGTTTTCTTAAGTAATACATAATGTTGTCATTATAAACAATTCTGACTGAGGTTAAAGACAACATTCACTTTGACCCCTTCTTTCAATGTCAGTTTCTTCCTCCTAATGGCCAGTGAGACTGGCTTAGCGTCATTCTGTACAGCAAGTTGCTCTATGGAGCACGTTGCTGTGAAAGCTTGAGAGGTCCAAAGGGTCAGACCAGGCAGTCGTGGGGTTTCAAATACACATTTAGTATCCCTTGTCGGAAATGCTTAGGATCAAAAATGTTTAATATTTTGGACTGTTTCGGATTTTAAAATATTTGTGTGTCCATAATGAGATATCCTTAAGGAAAAGACCTAAGTCCAAATGCAAAATTCATTTTCATATACACCTCATACACAGAGCCTGAGGTTGTTTTACAGAATATTTTAGTGTAGTTGTGTTTGAACTGTGATCCATCACATGAGGTCAGGTTTGGAATTTGCCAGCAGCAGCATCATACATACACTCACTCCAGCATTTGAGGCATTTCAGATTTTAGCTTTTGGATTAGGGAAGCTCAGCCTGTAGATGTAAGAAGCAGTTGCGTTCTGAGATTGTTGACAAAGAAAAGCCTTAAAAACTAGGATCTCTTAAGCTGGACGTGGTGGCAAACTCCTTTAATTCTAGCACTTTTGAGGCAGAGGAAGGTGGATCTTTGTGAGTTCAAGGCCAGCCTGGTCTACAGATTGAGTTCCAGGACAGCTGGGGCTACAGGGAGACCCTGTCTCGAAAAAAAAAAAAAAAAAAAAAAAAAAAAAAAAAACTAGGATCTCTTAAAAACTAAGCATGTCTTTGGCCAGAAAACACCTTGTCTGAAAAGGAAGATGGGTTATCTGACCTCCAAAAGTCCAGCGCCTCTAGGGAACTCCAAGGGCTGGTCCTCTCCATGAGAAGTCTCTGGAATGCTATTGTGTCTGGAAGTTGTTTGGTCTGAACTTTTGTCAGACCTGCTCCTGTGCTGTGAGCAGTTTGATTCTCTCAGCATCTGTGGAGTTTTTGAAAAAAAAAAACACTTCTGTGTCAGCTCAGTGCTGGAAGTAACCAACTCACTT
Source organism: Rhizomys pruinosus (assembly GCA_009823505.1). Classification (NCBI taxonomy): domain Eukaryota; kingdom Metazoa; phylum Chordata; class Mammalia; order Rodentia; family Spalacidae; genus Rhizomys; species Rhizomys pruinosus. Next base: position 639,484 of record VZQC01015689.1, read on the forward strand.
TGGGGAAAGGCACCAAACTCTCAGTCACACCAAGTGAGGCCTCTGTCCAGCTAATTATTTCCCCCCAAGAAGCCCATCCTCCATCATTCAGAAGCTGTCAAAACACAGGTGGTGTTTTCTTTGCTTGGTTTGCACTGGGTGGCTTGGGATACCAGTTGGAAAACAAGGTTATTAATACGCATGCTCCCTGTGGCATTGTACTTGGGCTTTTAATAGCCATGTAGTCTCTCCCTGTGAAAATATGTGAACCTCCAAGGGGTGGGGAAAGGTCCAGGGAAAGTAGGGGGAAAGGCAGAAACTGGATGAAAATGGACAAAAGGCCTACAAGATTAACAAGACTCAGCCCCAGGAGGCAGGCAGTAGCCACTCCATGAATTTCCCAGGAGGAACTCTAGCCAAGGCTCTTTCTTTCCAGGAAAATCATGGCAAATAGAAGGTTGCTGGGAAGCTGCTAGTTATTAGTATTCCTCCCACGTTCTAACCTAATTACAAGGAGGTTGTTTTGGCCATGGGCAGTCATTTCAAGGTTTGTTTTCCTGCTTGCCCCCCCCCACCTCCACCTGTCCTCTTAGAAGCCCCAGTCAAGGTTATTGTAGTAGCACTGAGCACTGTGTAACACCAATGCAGCCAAATTAACCTTTGGGGAAGGGACCATGCTCACCGTGAAGCCAAGTAAGTTGCTGCCTTCTTTGTCTGGGCCCTTAGGGGCAATCAATCAAATCATTAGTTTGAAAAATACTTTAATCCTATGCATCTGCTTAGGCTCTTTATTAATGTTCTTTCCTCAGGCCAAAGAGAGCTGATTCTCTTCCCTGCTTTAAAATGAGGGGTGGTGTGTGTGTGTGTGTGTGTGTGTGTGTGTGTGTGTGTGTTCTGTAAGCTCTTGGGAGAAGATATAAACAATAATTAAGCCAATAACGACATCACAAGGAAGTTCCAGGGAACCCAATACTCCATTGCCCCTGACCAGGCTTCCTGGCCATGTGCGATACGCTCCAGCTCTTTCTGATGGTCAAGAGCAGGAAGGTCCTCAGGCTTCTGTAATCATTTCCAAAACCCAGCAACCCTTCCTTCCAGAAAGTACTTTCTTAACATTTAATTTTGATTGCCCTGCTGCAATTTAAGTATCTGAAAAGAACCGCTAGGACTTTGTACACCTGGATTGAGAAAAAAATACCTGCCGTGGATACGACGCTCAGCACTGAGTTTGCTCCTGTGGCTCCTCCGAGGCATCCTATGTTCTCTCTAGCTGTGTCAAGCTGAAGCAATGATGGATTAGGCAATATGGCATGAGCTTTGGGGTCACAATCCTGAATTCAACTTCTTGTTCTACCACTTAACCAGCTGTATAATCTGGGGCAAGTTACTTAATCTCTCTGAACATCAGTTTCCCCATCCATAATATGAAGATAAAAATATACCTTCCTTGATAAATTATTGTGAAGATCAAGTGAAATAATGCAGCTCGAGTATTTAGCATAGTGCCCAGAACACAGGGAGAGATCATTAAGCCCCAGCCATTAATAATAATGATAAACGTCATCTCTAATGCATGGTAGAGCTTTCACTTCACCCCTTGGGCTCTTCTGTCAAGGCTCTGTCATGCATCAGGACTAGAGCTGGAACGGAGGGGAGGTGGAGAGTGTCAGCCTGTTCTATGAAATTCTTCACCTGGGATTTGAAAGTGAAAATAGAAAGAGTCCTGACTAATTTCAATAAAAAACCATCCAAGTGTCAGAGGTGGGGAGAGGTTCTGCAGAGCTGAGCAGCGAGGGTCTGGAGGCTTCAACCAACCTCAGAGCCAGGATGGGGTTCACAGGACCGCAGGAAACTGTGGCAGAAACTGAAACTTTGCACTACCTGCCACCAACGTGACCCCAGAGTGACTTCCTGCAGGATGTCTGGAGTCCCTGAACAAGAGCTTCCATAAGAAAAGAGTATGACCAGTATGACCCGGCATGGTGGCGCACGCCTTTAATCCTAGCACTCGGGAGGCAGAGGCAGGTGGATCTTTGTGAGTTCAAGGCCAGCCTGGTCTACAGAGCGAGTTCCAGGACAGCTGGGACTACAGGGAGACCCTGTCTAGAAAAGACAAAAAAAAAAAAAAAAAAAAAAAGAGTAATAGAAATGGGGGTTGGGGTGCATCAGGGGAAGGGCAGTCTGTCCCAAAGTGCCCTGCTCTTCCAGGTGGTAAAATGCTCGTTAGAAGACTCCTGAAAATGGTTCTGAACAAAACTCAACCCTGAGGGTGGAGGCCCAGTAAAGTCCATGGAGGTGAACGGGGACCATAGATCATTTGGGAGTGAAAGTCAGGTGGGAACTGAGTCTGGAAGGGAAGCGTTAGGCAAGATGGAGGGGCTCTGTTCTCCAGCCTAGCCAGGACAGAGCACAAGATGCCGCTGATAGTGCAAGAAGGGAGGCAGAGGCAGGCGGATCTTTGTGAGTTCAAGGCCAGCCTGGTCCACAGAGCGAGTTCCAGGACAGCTGGGGCTACAGGGAGACCCTGTCTCGAAAAGCCAAAAAAAAAAAAAGAAGGGAGTGGAGTTCAGGCAAAAGCTTCCTAATAGGGTTTTGAACAGTGAAAATGAGCTGTCAGGAGTCACTGCCAGAGCACTTTCTCTGGAGGGTTTTTGAAAGGATTTGGACACCTCCTGTCAGGGGTGAGTGAAGTGCAGCCCTGCCTCCAGGCAGGAGGAGGAATGAGAGCTCCTCTTCAAGCTTCTTCCAGCCCCTGGAGCCTCTCTCCCTGAAAATACAAGGCTCATTAATGCAGAGCCACAGCCTTGAGGACACAGGGAGTTGCCAGTTAGGTTTGGGGAAGCATTGCTTACTTCCTTCCCAAATCCCTTTGTTCTCAGGATTCAACAGGACAAATGGGGAGACGTTTTCATCCAAAAGCCAAAAACACAAGTTCTGTAGGTCCTGAGCCATTTGTGGTATTTAGATGCCCTGGGGTTTGGAGAGGAAGCTCTAGTAGGTTTTTGCTGAGCCCAAAAGCACTGTGGAAATAACTATGGCCAGGGATTGATCTTCGGTCTTGGAACCAAATTGTCTGTGATTCCCTGTAAGTACACCTGAGTGAAAAGTGAAATGAGTACAGTGGAGAAGGGCGGGGGGCGGAGGGGGGGGTAGCTGGGTGGGATCTGTGGACCAGCTCTAAGGTTGACTGATGGTGTCTCAGGAGGGACCGCAGGACACAGCCCATAAAGTACAGTGGAGAGGGGCATGGGGGTGGGGGGTAGCTGGAGGGACTGGAAGCCAAGGCGCACCATGGTCTCAGGAGGGACCGCAGGACATAGCCCATGAAGTCAGAGAAGGAGGGTTCACCTGTTGAGGGAGGAAAATCCAGGCCTTCATGAATCAGCCTGGAGGAAAGGCATCAGAGGTTCCCTTCTCTGGAGAGCTTTGTGAGGGACAAACTTGAGCTGGCAGGGTTTTTGTGCTGAGATAATCACTGTGCAGAAGGACAAAGCTTCTCCTTTGTCTTTGGGAATGGGACAAGGCTGCTTGTCAAGCCACGTAAAGTGGCATATATAATTTGAATCATGTGCTGGATATGATTATTTCCAAAAGGAAGATCTATTTTCCAAAGGACCTCCTTGGATCAAGAGAACAGTCAAGGGCTGGGCAGAAAAGTCCCAACATCTTGTCACTTTCTTCATCTTTGAAGGAGCACTAAGATGAAGGTTAGGGAGAAGAATCCCAACAGAACCTCATCAATAACCCAGCCCTAGGGTCTGTCTACTTTGCCAGAGTTCCAATAAGTAGACCCTCTAATGACAGAATCTTGCTCAGCAGGAAACTCCAACATAGTTATTATCCCGACTTGTTAGATTTAAAAACTGGGACAAGGGGAGACCAGTGATCAATATTGTTCCAACGTGAACAGAACAGGTGCTGAAACAGCTTTTCCACTAGACTCCAAAATCCAGGGCACCAGATTATTTAACGGAATTGTGACCAGCCGTGGATTGGACTCCGAAGGGCTGAGGAAGGGGCTCAGGATCAGGTTGAACTCTGAGAAGGAATGGTTTCCATTACCATTGAGTCTCACACCAAAGCTCTGCAAGCTTCGTTAACCTCATGTTGCCTCTCTCTGGCCATGCCGCTCAGGAGTACACCTCTGGGCACACCTCGACCTCAGTGTCTGGAAAGAAGAGAAATTAAAAGAGTAGAGGGCAAGCTTGTATCTCCTATCATGCAGCTGCCTCATTTTGTAGCAAGATTGTTTCCCCAGGAGCAGTTTGTCTTCATTTAGCAGCTGTCTTCTCTGGGGAAACCATTTTGTAGAGGTGTTTGTCACAGTGTGACAACTGCTGGTACGGGGAGATTGCACTTTGGAACAGGAACCCAGGTCCTGGTCACCCCAGGTAAGCCCAATTCCTTGGAGTCTCACCTTTCTTTTAATTTTAGCCCCTGTGTGCCATTTATTTCCAGCTAAGCATGTGAGGGACACACTTGAAAGAAAGACATTTCCCCCAAACAACAATATCCAGAGCCATTAAGCAAAAATGAGAGATCAGTTTGGCATTAAATAGAAACATTTTTGGATAAATGGGACTTCTCATTATTGTCAGACCCTTGTGGGAGAATACTCTTATTCTCCTAATGGGAAAAGTGAAAGTAAAAAATATTACCATGACTCATGCTGTAGTGTGGGAGCAATCGGCTGTGGATTTGGGGGTGGAGGATTAGAAATGTGTGCAGGCAGATTGGATGTGTTTTTGACAGGATATGTAACACAGTGTGAATTATAACCAGGGAGGAAAGCTTATCTTTGGACAGGGAACCAAGTTATCTGTGAAGCCCAGTAAGTATAAAATTGTATCCTTAGATTAAGCAATGTCTGTGGATTAAGGGCTGATTTAGACTCAATTATACACTATATAAAGAATGCTTACTGAGGGAGAATGAGTGTCGAATAGGAGACCAAAAGTCTCCCTGGTTAGGTAGGATCTGGCATCTCAGGCAAAATGAGCCATGGAGGGATGTCTCTGGGAATTGCTCCCAGAATGTATGTGTTGGGACTAAAGATACATGACTGATTATGTAGAGCTTCGGCCAGGATCATAGCCCTGGATTTGTGTAGTAATCGGTGACGAGATTTGTAATTCCTTAATGAGCTCTCGAAGGTACCATTTGCTTTGAAATTATGTCAATGTTTAGAGTGAACCTTGTAAATAATTATCATTGATCAAAATAAGCACGACTAGTCTCTGTCAAAGTCCGAAAAATGACTTTTAAAAATGTAATCATGAGCCGGATGTGGTGGCGCACGCCTTTAGTCCCAGCACTCAGGAGGCAGAGGCAGGCAGATCTCTGTGAGTTCACAGCCAGCCTAATCTACATAGTGAGTTCCAGGCCAGCTGGGGGTACAGGGAGACCCTGTCTCAAAAAGACAAAAAAAAATGTAATCATGAGTCCTGAAAGACGCTTCCTGTTTCTGAGATGTTGAGCAAAAATTCATATAACAATATAACATAGTCTCAATGAGTCTTTAAAAATATTGAGAGAGAGAGAGAGAGAGGGAGAGAGAGAGAGAAAGACTCATTAAGTTGCCCTGATGGCTTGGAACTCAGAGTCCACCTGCCTTTACCTCCCAAGGGCTGGGTTAAATTGTGTACCACCACACCTGGCAAAATCACCCTTTCTGACTGGCCATTGGGAGAAGGCGCTACTCATCAAGCCATAACTGGTTCTTTGTGGCCAATCTGGGACTAGACCTTAAGCCTCTAGCCTGAACTTTGAGGAAGCCACAGGATTCATCTGACAGGTAGTTTTGTGCACCTACTCTATGTCAGGCTTAATTTTCAGACCAGGGATCCAGCAGGGATCAAATCCACTGAGATGATGCCCTCACAGAACCTGCATGCTAGACATGATCCAGTTGTTTTCTCCCATCAGTCCAACGCCCCTCCTGAGCCCTCCTGGACGGGGTCCTTTTCTTTTGGACGGGGTCCTTTTCTATGATCCTTACTATCTTAGGAAATATTAAAGTGGCTTTTGTTGAAGTTTTAAAGCCCATTAGCAGATAAATCATCCCATATAGTAATGAGAAAAATGCCTACAAGTGAAATAAAAAACTAGCATCTTCCTTTTAATTTGTTCATAATAAAATTATTTCATCAATATGAAAGCAAGGGCCAAATTAACTAGACCATGCCAGCTCTATACCCACATCATTTGGATTCTAGAAGCTCGGACTGAGGAGGAGGCACGATCGTGGGCAGTCCACAGCAGCAGCCCAGTGGCGCCTGCAGTAGAATTATTCTCTGTGCTGGACTTTGTGAACTTTCTTGGATGAGAAAATCTACATGCTGTCCTGACACCTAAAATCAAAGAGCACTTTGTGTGTGTGTGTGTGTGTATTTGATGCTCAGAACTCTGGTAGTGGAAAATAGAAATCAATCTGATTCCCCCGAAAGAAAATAGAATTACAAAGATGAAGAAGGATTCATTCTGGGTTTATGGACAACTGATTTGGTTACTCCAGGCCAAGCCTAGATTGACAAAGATACAGACCTCCTTCTAAGTTAACCTGTAACTCATTACCCTGTGCTCTGCCAACCTGTCCTCTCTGAGGAGGTTCTTGTTGTTAGGCAAATCACAGTGCACCTTTTGGTGCAAACTGGCAACTCACCTTTGGAACTGGGACCCAACTGACTGTTATACCTGGTAGGCCAACTACAATTAATTACTATTTGCACCAACTTATTAATATATTAAATGTATATAAGTAATATTAATGCCCTGGGATTGAGAATGAAGAAGAGCGACCATCAATGTATACTGAGAAAATAAAATAGAAGCGGTATTTATCAAAGACCAAAAAGGGAAAGAGTTTGGATAGGACTCCACAGTGAGGAGCAAGGATGACATCCTGTCCTGGAAACTAGATGAACGGTGAGCATGGACTCTGTAAAGGGAGATCTGGTTCTCATAACCTTTTCACCAGAACCAAACCAAATGCTACAAGATAGCTTTAGCAAGAACGATCTTAAACCAAGTCTTAACAACTTAACCAAGTTAGCCCACTGCATTTCTAGTTTAGCCTAGCTTCTTTCTACATGCCTTTAAACACAACGGTACCTATTTAAGATATTGAAATGAAGCTCTATTTCTGTACCTGTCTGGTGCCCTTCCAGCAAAGCATTCCTGTAACACATAGCTTATCACTTTCACAAGTCAGAACAAGTAGGACCCTTGCCCTGCAAACCTGCTTAAGTATTATAATTATTTGGCTTAGACGGAAGTCACCTCTATTTTATTTCTCATAACTGTGTTCATTTGTTGAGATCTGTTTAAATTCAAACTGTGTGGGTGTGTAACTGCTGGCACTGAGGCTTCCTTTCTCTTGAAATTGTCAGCAAAATAGTTTGCCCATAAATAATGTTTCATCTAGACTTGCAAATGACAGCCAACACTGCAACCTCTTTTTTCATTATTTCCTTTTTCTTGAAGGAAATCTGCAAGTAGGAAACAAAAATAAACCAAAATGCAGAGTTTGTATGTGGGGGATGGAAGAGAACTGACAGCCTGGATGTCGAAGCACATTTAGTTGTATAATATGGGTACTGTAACAAACAGAATAGAGTGATATTGTTAGGTCACACCTGCAGAATCCCCCCCACACACCCCGATAGCTTGCATGGCTCAGGATAGCCTTAAGAGAGGCCCAAATCCAGAGGTCAACTACAACAGATCCAGATACAGGATCTGAAAGAGAAGCTTACAGGTAGCCCCGGAATCAAAGGAAGAATAAGGATTTTGCTCAGGGTCAAAATACCTGAGGGTAATTTTCATTTATAATTAGGAAGACAGAATGGTAAAGAGCATTTACTTGCACTGTCCTTGTTTCAAACATCGTGTGCATAGAGCACAGAGGACACAAGAAAGAACCCAAGCAGAAAACTAAAGAAATGAAATCGATAAAAGCACTGAAGAAAATCCGTTGCCCTTATCTTGCCTGTCTCTGATAATGAATGTGTCTGTTCAGCTCATTCCTCACTTTCGTTCTTGACTTTTTTCTATGGAATAGTAAAGGACTGGTGGGTCTGGGTTAGTCTTCACATAACTTGGCTAGCTATCTCTTCATAAGAACCTCTCTTTGAGGAAGTCCCAGAGGACTTTTTGAAATAGTGTCAAACATTGTGTGTACAGCTCTAATAGATTTTACTTCGGATCTGGCACCAAACTCAGCGTAAAACCAAGTAAGTTATAGCTGTCAACAAGAAACCCCCACCCTAAGAAACCTAAAACACTAAATTCATCTCCTGGTCTATATTTGTTTTGAGTTCTTTCTGTTTTGGTCCCTGCACCTAATATTTTTATCAATCTCGTGGACAAATATAAAATATACTAAACAAATACTATTATTCCATAAACATTCTGACACTGACCTATGCCCTTGACATGTTTGTTATCCTACATAAGGAATACTGTTATTGTTTTCCAATTAACAAAAAAAAATGGATATAACTTAAAGTATTTCTGAGTACCTAGGATTTCAGAAAGGAAGTGTGGCATATTATATGCAATTGTAAAAGATGAAATTATGCTGCCTTGATAATGATTCCATAACCAATATTTATTGAATGTTTGCTGTATGCAAAACCCTGTGTAAATACCTCTCGTACCTTGTTTCACTTCACCATCTTAATGATCTTCTGGGATCAATATTATCCCACTTTCTAATGTAAACTTGAAATAATTGCCCAATGTTACAGAGCAAACAAAAGACCAAGCTAGACGAAGATTCAGGTCCTCCGCACCGCCCTGCCTGCTCTGGAGCCAGGTCTAGATAAGGCTTATGCAGGAACAGCTAGCCCTGTGGCTCCACTAACAACAAGCTGAGCTTCGGGCTGGAACCATACTAACCAGAAGAGCAAGTGAAAGGGAAAAGCCAGAATGTTTTAAGCAAAGTGGTGTGTACATGTGTGAGCAATCTCGCTCAGTACAGCTAATGGTCAGTAACCAGACTGAAAATGCATTCTCCCTTGGGGTTGGAATCCTAGCCTTCCTGCCTCTCTTGTCTCCCTTGGCTCCTCTTCCTCTGCAAATGGTCCTCCTTCTCAGGGATACCTTTACAGTGATACATTTGTTGGGGGGAAAGTCTTCCCAGTCAGATTAAAACTAAGAAAGTTGTCTGAGATCATATCAGGCTTCTAAAAAGTAAGAAAGAATATCACTGGGCTACATTAAGAAGATAACTCTTTACCAAATACTTGAAGAACTGTTATGTACATGAGGGAAGGGGTTAACCAGAAGATTAAAAAAAATCATCCATCTTCCCATGAAACCTTTCAGACCAAGTAGGGCGGGCTGCCTTGCAGTAGAAAAGCAAAAAACTCTGCACCCTCAAAGCCAACCTGCAGGGTGTTGTAGGAGGGATTTCTGAGCCATTTTAGGTGCTGCCTTGAATCAGCTTGGGGCCTCTCTTTCAACCCTAAGTGCTGCCCAACCCATGGCTTGGGCAAAAAAGATAAAAAGATGAGCTCAGACCCTTTTCTTCTATTTTTATTATTTTGGTAGCCAAGAAATAGGTCATCAAATTATTCATGAGTTAAAGCCTACAGAGTTCTTTACACCTAAAAGATAATGAAGTATGATTTCCTGGTGCAGCAAATGTGGAAATAGGAGATATCAGGGATAAAGAAAGACCGAGAGAGATCAAGGAAATGCCTTGAAGGAGGACCAGAGGTTGATTGAGGGAAACGGGGTGATTTTGCAAAGGACAGATCTGTCCTATCAAAGTTTTCACAAGTTCAGCTTCGGAAAGGGATCCAAACATAATGTCAATCCTAGTAAGTGAGCAGCCTTTTAAACCGGGAAATAGGACCAGAGGAGCGAAGGTTCTTCCAATTTAAACACTTGCAAAAGAATGTGTAATTGCTTTCTGATGGGAGAGGACTCTGAAGGCAGAAAGACTATTGTTACCACAGATCATTTGTCCCTTGAGATACAGCCTGTGAGGGCTGATTGCCAAGCTTAGACTGCTGGCTGCACAAGAAAAAGACGTAGAGCCATTTCAAGAGAATGGAAGAGAATTTTCAGCCCTATACTCCCAAGCCAGGAAGAGAGGACAGGAAACACTAGGAGCAGGTTCATGTAAAGGGGCCTACCACTGTGTAGGTGATGGCTCAGCCTTGGGGAAGCTGTACTTTGGGAGAGGGACTCAGCTGACTGTCATGCCTGGTGAGTGGGTCCTTTTCTATTCCAGGAAAGCATGTCTATGAAGAAATGTTAAAAAGGTGAATTCAATTACTCTTTAAACCAAGGAACTAGGTGTATTACTTCCCTCTCCACCCCCCTCCCCCAAGCAGCCTGAGATGATGAAGCAGAGGTAGGGCCAAGAGGGCCTAAAGTCCCTAAGAAGCCCATGACTCTGAGAGGAGACTGGTGGGTGCCATCAAAGGGGACATAGGAGGGCGTTCCTACTAGAAGGTATCCCAAACACCTGCTCTGATCTGGGACTGACACTTGGAAAGGGTGTAGAGCCCGCAACCACCATAGGCAGGCCAAACTGGAGAAAAGGGACACAAGGTTTCTTTTTCTTGAGTCCTCTGAGTTGTGGTCATCTCCCTGTGAAAGGCTCTATTGACACAGCACTTCTGTTTTGTGGAGAATGACCTTTGCATGGTACTCTGCAAATCTCCCCCAGCATGTCTGCTTACCACCTTCTGTGGTTCTAGCTTTAACAATGGATGATCTCTAGAGGAGTCAGAATGAATCTGGATCTAAAACTTTAACCAAATAAAGTTGAGCCACAGTGCACAGAGAATAAAGTCCTGTTGTTTGTCGACTTCCCTGGGCACTAACTTAAATGGAGACACTCTGTTAGAAAGCACATTGTCCATATGAGTGTGTCCGTTCGTCATTTCCATTCTGGATGACCCTAAAGGCTCCAGAGTTCTTGGTTCTTTTGTGTTTTGTACACAAACAGGACACACACAAACAGGCTCCTGAATGAGATTATGGTTCAGAGATGTTAATTACCCTTACTCGAAGATCCAGGTACAAATGGCTAATGCTGAGACATAATATATAAATAGGATAAACTAAAATTTGTGCCCATCTGCAATGGTTGCAACTCTATAAAATGGGTGCAGTGCTAGGCAAGAGGGTTACCCTGAACGTCACTAGCCCCCTCCACCTTTCAAGGCCATAGCAAATGTCCCTAGTCAAGTATCTACTGAGTGTGATTGCCTTGGTCCCTATGGGTTTTTTGTGGAGATGTACCTCTTTGTTTTGGGAGTTTTGTTTTTGTGTTTTTGTTTTTGAGACAAGTTCTGGCCTGGAGCTTTCTATACAGACCAGGTTGGCCTGCCTGTGCCTACCAAATGCTAGGGTTAAAGAGATGAGCAACTATCCCCACGGGGCCTGTGTTTTTGCTGGGCTTCAGATCACTGTGTGAACAGTGCTGCCGGTAACAAGCTAACTTTTGGAGGAGGAACCAGAGTGCTAGTTTATCCATGTGAGTATTTGGATTTGACTATTTCCTGTTTCATACAGGAGTCATAAATTGTAAATGAACTATGAAAATATGACCCAAATTAATGTGTCTTAAATTTTCCTTTATAGCGTTAGTGTTTCTCTTATCTAAGCATGGATGAAAGAATAGATTAAGTCATTATGGATAAGGATATTTCTATCTTAATGTTTTCTAGGGTCTAATTTCCTAAAAGAAGAAAAACAAGGTATACTTTTTATTTCCTCATATAGCCTATCTGACTGTCTTAGGAAGCAGTGGAAAGCAGAAGGGGGTGATTCTTTCTGTGCAGAATGGTTAAGTGATTCACACATGTTTACAATAGCAAGGCAAGGACCCACATTTCTAAGGTTCAGTACATTGTTGTCTGTATCCAGCTATAGCCTCTATAACCATCCAGCTGATTTATCTCCTATGACTCTCATTTTTCCCAATTAATGTAACTGAAATATTGGTAACCCTTATCTTCTGGCTCACAGAATGTGTATGTGTATTAAAAAGAAACTGCTTTGGAGCCGGGCGTGGTGGCGCACGCCTTTAATCCTAGCACTTGGGAGGCAGAGGCAGGTGGATCTTTGTGAGTTCAAGGCCAGCCTGGTCCACAGAGTGAGTTCCAGGACAGCTGGGGCTACAGGGAGACCCTGTCTCGAAAAGACCAAAAAAAAAAAAAAAAAAAAAGAAACTGCTTTGGAAAAGAATTGAGCTGAGGGGGTTTGATTTTATTTGGGAGTGGTGTTTTTATATTCTGTCTCTTTCGTCAGGAGAAAGAATAAGACAGGAAAGGCACTTAAAAGGCAAGGTGATGGGATCAATTCATGAACGCACAAAACGTAAGTTATTAAGGAGCCAAAAGACAGCAAATCCCAGCTCAGCCTCTTACTAACTAACATGTTGCCATGAGCTCTGCTGAGCCCTCTCAGCCTGGGTTCATGAATAACATGGAGATCATGATTCCAGCCCTCCCTACCCCAGGAATGTCCCCGAGACTCAAAGGAGATAATGTTTGTGGAAATGGCCTTGGAAAATATGGAGTCAGATGATTCATGATGTTTAAGTTAAATTTTTAAACAAACTTCCATCTGAAGGTAAACTTAAGAGTGAACAAGCTTGATGGACTTTGGTTATGGCTGAGAAAGGACTCACTGAAAAGAAAAGACATTGAGAGACAAAAAGATCATATCAGTCAGTGAGCAAGGTCTTCCCTGGAGATCTTCAAAAATTTGAATATAACTAACTATATGCTTAGTGTTGGATTAGTCTTCAAGCAAGCAAAGAACCCCGGGAGAGCTTTTGTGCTCAAGTGCCACTGGTTTTCATGGTGAAATAGATCATGGGGGCATTGTCAATTGACCAGAAGCTGATCTTTGGAAGAGGGACCATGTTAAAGATGTATTTTAGTAAGTACCTAGATGAATTCTGAGTTGGAATAGTTGTTGAGACAGCAATCTTCATGGACATCTAAGTGACTGCCAAACGTCCTCCATTCATCCAGATCTCATGGGAAGCAGGGTGTTCTCCATACTGTCTCCAACCTGACTAGAATGCTCATTCTGGCAGGTAGTTGTTTACATTGTTCACAAGCATCCTAGAGAATCAGGGTGGAGGACACCTCCTTTGCCCAGTGGCAGGCTCAGTCAGACAGATCTGCTTTGGGATGCCACCTTCTCTTCTACTCGGCATCATCTTATAACTGCAATGCCCTGCATAGCCAAAGCCCATCTTCCAGTTGCCTAGTTAACATCCTAGGCACTTTAGAGGAATCTCTGTCTTTATCTTGGGTGTCTGTGTGTCTGTGTCTCTGTGTGTGTCTGTATCTCTGTGTGTTCCTGTAAGTGCAGATACATGTGTGTGGCTGTGCATGACCTATGCACACATGCATGTGGAGACCAGAGGTCAACCTCAGGTGTTATTCCTGAGACATCATCCACCTTGCTCTTTGAGAAAGGCTCTCTCCCTGGGACCCCGGGTTCACTAAAGAGGCTAGCCTGGCTGGCCAGGGTGCCCCAGGATTCCCACGGTCTCTATCACCCAGTGCTGGATTTTTGTTAGTTTTGGACATTGAACTCGGGTCCGTATGCTTGCATGGTAAGCACCTTAGTGACTGAGCTGTCTCCCTAGCCCATCTATCTGTCTTTATCTTTTTCTAAGAAGACATTTTCTTGGTTATATTTACATCTAATACATCAGGAGAGAGAGGCATGATCTAACACAATTTGGAGCCAAGCTTTGGTCTTTCCACCCTCAGTTTGCTTATTTTTCAGTGAAGGTGATGATTTATTCCTCCGTATGTGAACTTCACTTCAGACATCACCTCCTCAGAAAGAACTTTCCTGCCCCATAGTCTAACAGTCATCAAACACAGCTGTTTTCCGGTTCCCTCTATCCTGTTACACAGCCGGATTTTCATGGATATAGTTTGATCATCTTCATAGTATCTATTTATTTATTGTTTTCCTCGTCCTGGATGTTAGTGTCATGTGGCTTTGATCATCTCTTCAGTGTCTAGTGCTCAGTAACTAGTTACTATATAAATTAAGGGCCAACTATCAACTGTCTTTCATTCCCCAAAATTACTGTTTTGTTATTACATAGCTAGACACCACAAACCCACTGACATCCTCACCAAAGGCAAAGACAGAATTGCATTTCCAGTGGTTCTGGCTTTATGCCAGGTGAGTTTGAGTGAGCAGGTAAAGGAGGTATTTGCAGAGCCCCATTTCACTGTGCCTACCAAGGAGGCAGTAGATGGATATTTGGAAAAGGAACCACCGTATCAGTCAGTCCCAGTAAGTACCTGGTGATTATTGACCATAACGCCTGTACTTATCTTGTAGCCTCTATTGCCCAGGTGCTGACACACCTCCTTAGCATTGACATAAAGTAGAACCGACGAGTCATGAGGAAAGTCATTAAAGTAAAATGAACAAAAATGGATGCAGTCCTTCATCCCTAATATTCAGAACATCTCCCATGACCCAGTGTATGCCCATAAATCTTTTAATAAAATGATAAAAAGAAAGATTACTATAATGATGAATGCAGTTTGCTAAACACTGACAAAATAAGATGATGTATAGGTGTTGATTCCTAGGTTACAATGGGGCCAGAGCTGACACCCTTTGGCTGGTAAAAAGAAGACTGCTTGGTAGAATTTTTACAAATCTTTTGAAAGCAGTAAGTTTCAAAATTGGCTGGAGAATATCAGCTGGTCTTCCCTCAGGCTTTCTGCTACGTCTATTGTACCACTATTATTGAGCCTGGAAAAGAGGCTTTCATAGACTTAATTCCATGGCTTAGCCTTTATTCCAGTAATCAAAAAGAGGGAATCCCCTCTAGAGCTCCCACGAGGGAGGATAGATGCATGCTAATCACATTAATTTATTATCAAGGCAGATTGGGCATTTTTTGTCAGATAGCACAGGACTATGATTTATAATATATTCTTTCTGAGAGAGTGGGACAAGATTATCAGTAAAACCAAGTAAATATGCAATATGTCACTAAAGAGGCTTAATGTGGCTGCTGAGGCCCCTGAACTTACTGCAGTATGTGTGAGGCACAAGTGTCGGGAAATTAATGATTTGTGCAGACAAATTCATTCCTGTATCAGAAAACTGTTAAAATAAAGGCACAGAGCCGGCCAGGAACAGGATAAGGCGCATAGGTGCGCTAGAAGTAACAGCCCACAGAGCTGTCCCAACGAAGAGGGTAGGAAGCTTAGCTGAACACTTCCAGTTCTTCTAAACCTTGTTTCATTAGTACATTTGGGCCAGTTTTATCTGTAAAAAGAAAGTATTTAATAATAAATACCTCATGAGTTACTTTTAAGATACATTAATGTATGTGAAAATATTTTATAAATTCTGAAAAGCTAACCACATATAAAATATATGTATAGAACAACAACAAAAAAGAGACTGGGTCAAACAGCAGAATTCTTTCAAGATGAAGATGTAAATTCTTAGTAAAAGGACTGTTTTCATACAGCCGTGTAGCCATGGGCACTGGTAAAAACACTCTGTCTTTCATGGAAGTATTGTGACTTGAGAGCTACTCAGATGAAAATGGCAAGGAAAAGAAGCCATTTTGTAAAGACCTGCTTTACAGTGTGAATTATGGGAGTTCCCAAAAAGTCACCTTTGGAACGGGGACAAAGCTTGAAGTCATCCCAAGTGAGTCCAATATCTGAAGCGGTTTTCCACCCTTGTATTGTCTCTCTCCGATAAGAGTATTTGGAGCACATAACAGGATGTAATAGACCTTTCCTTTCTTGGTCATTTCAGGAGGTTTAAGGAAAATTGCATAGGATCTTTCACCCATCCCTTAACAGTTTAATAGTACTGTTACATCTAAGTTCTTTCCTAATAGAAAAGAAAGTTAAAACATCGCCTGTGAGACCAAATGGAAAACAGATTTATAAAGCATACAAACTAAAAAGAAGAGAACTGGTAGGTTTTTAAAGAAACACTGTGTTATATAATCAAGGAGTCACTTAAATTTGGGGGCAGAATGAGACTTGAATAGGTAATAAGATTCCTGTTGAGCTACTGCCTTGCAGGATGAGCTGACTGGGAAGGAGGGAGGAGGAAGCCGCCACTTACAGTGATCTGGATGCTATTTCATGAAGTTTCAGATTGATTGAAGTTAAAATTAAGGGAGACACTGCGGCAGGAATCAAAAAACTGATAACTACCATGGGGAAGAAAGAAAGGCTAGATACATCTGTTGGATAAATAGAGTTGAAAATCAGGAGTTCAGTGGCGGGAGATCCAGAGGTGTGGGCAGCACATGACTTCATTTTCAATGTTGCACAACAAATGCCTCCAAATTTGAGTTAAATGGCCTGTGTGATGTGTGCAATGTAGAAAGAAAGCTATGCTTTTGCCCCTTTGTAGGTGAAAAGATACATCTATAAGTCTTGACATAAGAGGGACGTGTAGACTTATATGTAGACTTATAGGTGTTTTTGGCTCAGTGAGAAACACTGTGTGAATGACGGAGGCTACAAGTTGACCTTTGGGAGTGGAACTAGACTGTTGGTCAGACCTGGTAAGGAGGATAACAGGAATAGTGGGAATATTGAGGTAAACTCTCTTCATGCTTCAAGGAATGGTTTTGTAATGAAGGTTGAGCTGGAGTTTTTCAAGTCACTATGACTAGAGTCCCCCTAATGAGTGTGTGTGTGTGTGTGTGTGTGTGTGTGTGTGTGTGTCTGTGTGTCTGTGTGTGTCTGTGTGTGTGTGTGTCTGTGTGTCTGTGTGTTCCCACACTAGAAGGAATGAGGAGAAAGAGGAGAAAGGAGAGGAGGATTCTTCTTCCAAAATATATGTCCTCTGCTAAAATGTCTGTGGATCCAAACTATTTGAGTCTTATCAGCAGCACCAGTTGTCAAGCTTGCATAGCCTAGGGCCACTTGCTCCTCACTTATTAAATGAATAATAATCTCTAAGGCCGTGGCCCCAGTGACCTGATGTAATGTGTAGATCGTGGCTTGTCATAGGTTTTCCATAAATGGTGGCTTTTCTTTCTCCTTCCTAATTACATCATGAGTTGAAAAGCCCCGTGATTTAGGCCATTTTTGTGAGGGCCTTTGCTACTGTGTGGGTTCAGGAAACAGAAAAGTCACTTTTGGAAGGGGGATTGTGTTTCAAGTCTCTCCAGGTAAATGCTGCTTCCTTCTCAGCTCTCTTCCCTTGCCTGGTCCATGCTCCTGTGCCTTCTCCCAATCCTGTACCCTTGTGGACAGCATATGCTTGCTTTACAGGTTGACTGTAAATCTAAGGTTACACCTCCCTGGGCTCGTCATTGAAACATGAAAATAACAGAAGAGTTATAAATAGCAGGAGAACTGATCCACTAGGATAGAATGCAGTACAGAACAAAGCCCTAGATGATTAAGAAAAACATGGTTTCTCCAGAAATAGCCTAGCTTCCTATGGAAAGCCCGTGCTCTACGGTCTCCCCCTCAGGCACTCTTCTTACCTTTGGTATCCAAATTTAGCCTCGAACTCTTAGACAGTCTGTGACATGGAAACTACAGAAATCTTTTATTACTAAGAAGATCCACCTATTAAAAGTGAAAGATCCTTGGGCAAAGGCCCTATTACATCTCACGCAGTATCTGATATGGTTCCTTTACAAAGTGTTTGATAAACACTTGTTTAATCAAAATTAACACCCAAAGATAACATTTCTAGGCCAAAGGGAAGAAAACAAAGCAAATGACCCAGGGCATTTAGGCGTGTGATGAAGGGGGCAAAACATTAGACTGAGAGTCAAGTAGATCAGCGTTGGTCATGTGTGAATTGGGATGTGGGCTCCAATGACCTCTCTCACCCCTTTTCACCGTGGACTATGAATTTACCCCACTGGAGACTGTGAAGTGGGAACTTTTTCCTTCTGTGAATAAGTAAAATAGTTCTCAAGTGTATTTTAACTTGTCAGGGGAAATGAGGAGAGGGGTGAAATGGAAGGGAGTTTGCCGTGAGGCCTCGGACACTGTAGGAGTTGGGAACGCGCAGGCAAACTCACCTTGGAATTGGTACCCTGCTAAAAGTGGACCCAAGTACATGTGAAATGCTGTGTGTGGTCACTGCAAATGTATTCCAGTTCCAGTGAAAATCTGCAGGGGCGAAAAGCGGGAAAGGGGTGATTTTGTCATTGTAGCCTTCGAAATTAATTATGACCAAATGCTTAATGATTAAGAATGTGACCCCAAATCAAGCATTTAAGAACTATATGAGTATATTTTCTTTTCACTGGAATGTTAGAAACCATTAAGACTTTTCCCAAGATTTGAGGCTTACAGAAGCTAACATCAGAGTTTTTAACCTGAGAATTGAGCTAATAGAACCCAAGAGACAGAAAGGCTGGAAGAGCAGAAAGTTGCATGGCCTTTTAGAACCTTTACAATTCCACTACCATGACTATATTCGAGGTCATTTTATATATGTCCCAAACAATCTAAGCCAAATTCACTCCGAAGACTAATTGTCCCCTTCCACTTAACATTGTCCCCAAAGAGTCAGTGAAGTTCAAAAAAAGGGTCCTGGGGTGTCTGGTTTCAGCCAAGAAGTCTTGATTTGATTTGGCACCAACTGGCTGTGTGATACTGAACAAGGAATTTCCCCTCTGTGGGCCTCAGACTCCTCTAGTCTGAGGGGTACGAAGATCTGTGGTCCTGTTTCCTATCACCCTAGAGGTCATATGAGCGAAGAGTAGGGACTTATGAACATTTCATAAACAAATTCTGAGGAAAAAAGAAAATTCTCTAATCCTAATGAAATAGCCTTGTTAGTCAATAATCTAATTCAGCATATTAATAACAATAACTGGGCCAGTCAGATGGCTCAGTGGGTAAAACACTTTCTGCACAAACTTGACACCTGAGTTCAATTTCCAGGACCCATGGAAAGGTAGAAGGGGAAAACCAGCCCCACAAAGTTGTCCTCTGACCTCCACATATGTGCCATGTCATCCACACATGCACAAACACATACACACATGCACATGCATGCATATAGGCAACTGATAATAAATGCATAAAAATTAGGAAAAAAAGAAAATCTAGCACCTGCCATACCAGTGCCCATGACAGCAGACACAGTGTTAGATGCATGGCGGAGTACTGAATATAGAACGCTAGACTCTGACAGGCAGTGCTCCTTATCTCACAGAAAAAGAAACCAAGTCTCCAAGAAATGACTGTCTAAGACTTCAGGCTAGTTTCAAACCTGGTCAACCTGCCTGATCTCTTTGCCATTCTTTCTACTTCATAGTACTTCATGGTATTACAGGTTCTGTCATGGTTTACTTATAAATGATAATGCCAATCACAGAGAATAGGGAAATACATGGAATCTAACTTCTAGACTTAGATATGGATGCCCCAAACAGTTAAAGGATTCTGTTCTCCTTTCATAGCAGAGTATAAGGGCTTTGGGAGTGTTTACCTACTGGCCAGAGAGAGAAAGGGGCAGCAGCACGCCTCGTTCTGACTCCCTCCCCCCGCCCCACCCCGGGTCATGTCTTGTTTTTCCCCCTCTCCAGGTCTTGTTTTTCCCATGTAGAGCAGCCACCAGCAGAGCTATGTGTATGTGTAAGCCTGGCTCTGTTGTGCGTTATAGAAAACCGCTCTGTGAGGGCACTTTGGATGGTGCTGGATCACAGAATGTTTAGCCCTGGTTTTAGAAATCATCCAGTTCAGCACTTGTTTTCTTTCCTGAAAAGCGGTTAAGATCCATAGGGGTTGGTTCATTTGTCCCCCAGCATAAAACACTCAGTGAGAACTGGCTGGTCCCAGGACCATATTCTGTGACTACTGTTCAGTAAACTACCCCTCTGGCTGGTGAGGGCAAGACTCATTTGTGAACAGAAGAAAATACAAATTGTGTTAGTAGAAACCTTACAGTGGGCTTCCTGGGCCTATACCCAGCTGTTATGAAAGTGAAAGGTGAAGGAAATGGCCCAATTTGTCACAGGATAAATCACTGTGGCAATAACCAAGGCTTCAAACTCATCTTTGGGACAGGAACAAGACTATTAGTTGATGCAAGTAAGTTCCATGAGTAACTTGATTTATTTCAAAAGGGGACATCTATTTTCATTAGCTTTTTTTCTTTTCTTCTTGGGGGGATAAGGAGGGATCGATGATTTTTCTGCCGTTTAAATAAGAGGATAAGTTGGCAATAGTAATAATGCTACATATAGTATCTATAAATATCATTCCTGCAAGCAACATATAACAAACAGTAAGTGGAGATGGATAAAACTGCCCTAGGTCCTGTCTGAAACCCTATATTGTATGAATGCTTCTGCAGCCTGAATGCTAGTAACAGCTTTTATGTAACCAGCATGTACCGGAGGCAGGCAGGCGATAATGGACATTTTAATGTCCTTGGCAGATAACAAACAGGGTTCCACTCCATGTTTCTGGGAAGGAATTCTGTTCTGTATTGAGACATCTGACTTTCTTGAGACAAAAGGCCCTATAAGCAATTAGTGTGTTAAAGTGAAATGAGGACAGGAACAGGGGTGAGTCAGGCGGGAGCCACCCACCACTCTTGCTCAGCCCTAGAGCGGGCATGGCGGCTCTGAGTCAGCACAGGCGTGTTTCTAACATGTGTCCCGTGTGGTCACTTGGCTGGATAAACTCCTGCTCCTACTCTTTCTGGCAAAGTAAAAAATACATTCTTGTATGTTTCCACAAGAAAATAGGGCTTTCTGCTCAAGCATGACAGGTAAAGGCAGGCAAATGCTGACTGCCCCCTCGTATTGGTAGAAATCACACCCACCAAGCCTACAGCAGTGTGTTTCACAAAGTTTGTAAAGATTCTCTTTTTTTCCCAGAAGAGAAACAGAGACAATGTTCACCGGTGGCTGCGATGGGCAAAATGGCAGCCATGGTAGCACGGAGGGCAGGCTCCATTTACATTCATTATAGGGATGCTTTTGGGGGTCCTCCTACCACCCACTACAAGGAACACTTCAAGATCACCTGTTCTTAGGCCTCAGCTTATAGAGCTACTATGAAGGGCGTGTATCCTTCATGAGAGGATGAGGGCAAAACTCAGACCTTTTTGTAACGCACTTACTCAGAGTGGATCTACAGAGCAGCAAGCTCACTCTGGGGAAGGGAACACAAGTGATGGTGATACCAAGTAAGTGAGCTGGGATCTCCTTGCACAAACAGAATCTGCCGCACCCTTCCCTGGCCATACCCTGGTGCTGGACAATCTTATCATTGTTCCAGGGACTGCAGAAAAGACTTGTCGTTGATCAATAATAGGCCATTCACAGCCAAGGTTCTTCTTAGACAGACCTGGCCCTGCTGTCCCTGCCCACGCCTGGCATCTTCACTGGCTACACTCCCACACCTCCTTAAGGCCAGGTTTCAAATTGTATGGTGGACCACAGAAGAGAGAGCTGGAAAGGGGACACCTTGTTCTGTGCCAGAAGCAGCCTGAGGTGCTGGTCAGTGCAGAGCACAATGGAGCCCCAGCCCCTTACTCCTACCCTGAGCTTAGGAGAGCCACCCAGCTCCTTACTAATGTGACTCTCAAACTGTGTAAGACATAAGCTGAGAGCCATCAGCATGCAAGCAAGGGCCAAAGATGGACAGAGGTCCCACCTCAGCTTGGGACTGCGGCCTAGGCTCCTGTGAGATTTCCAGTCTGTGAAGTAGACAGCAGAGCTCTGTTTCCTACCATCTTTCAAAAGTTGCAACTTTCTTCTCTGCAGACCTAGAGTTTTATAGAACAAGGCCTTGTCTGAAACAAGATCACTAGAAATAAAGGAGAGCAGATGGCTTTGGGTGCACTGGCCTATTGCCAATCAGTAAAGAGGAAAGGATAAAATCCCAAGTCATGCAAAGGACCTGCATCTTGCTTAGAGTCTTGCTTGGAGTCTTGTTTAGAGTCTTGCTTAGAGTCTCGCTTGGAGTCTTGCTTGGAGTCTTGCTTGCTTGGAGTCTTGCTTGGAGTCTTGCTTAGAGTCTTGCTTAGACAGGGTCTTGAGGGAATCAAATTCCTGGGTGTCACATGGGAAAAAGGCTGGGAATGAAATCATCAGTGTATGGATCAGCTCCGAGAGCAAGAGAGAGCTTCAGACAGAAGTCCAGAACATCCTCAGCATGAGACAGTCTAAAATCCCCACACTCCCCATTCTCAGAGCAGTCCTGGAAGCCCCTTCCATTTGGCAAAATAGAAATGGACTCAGACCAGACTGTCTGCCCTAGAACCAGGGTGGTTGGTGGTAGTGATCCTGGGATATTCCTGCTTCGAGGCTGACAGGAAAATTGTGGGGTTTAGGGTAACCGGGAATGGAGGAACTTCCAGCCTTGATCTTCATGCCCATCCTTTCCCCTGGGCACCAGGATTCAGGGCTCCGAGGATATCCCAGGAGGCTTCTGAAAACCCTGGGAGTGTGGCCAGCATCACCTTGGATGTTGCCCCAATGCAACTAGACCAGTGATAAAAGGAGGTCAGAGGAGACAGGTTTTAGCAAAGGCTTTCCTCACTGTGCTTCAGGAGGAAGCTACAAGTTTACTTTTGGAAGAGGGACCAGCCTCGTTGTTCGTCCATGTGAGTACTGCAGAAATGGTCAGGGAATTGTGAAGAGCTGTCTTATGGAATAATGCCCCCACAGTGAGAGTGTGGTATGGTCTTCACCCTCATTAGTGGAGTCCTTTGCTGAACAGGAATAACTATCAGTGTGTAAGGTCTAAACATGGCTGTGCTGGGTAATAGAGAAGGGTTTTGCTTTCAGAGGACAAACTTCCAATCTCTGAGATAAGAGACTCTACTCTTGTCAGGTTTCTGAAGCCCTTTCCTTCTTGGCAGGCATAGGCTCTACCCCGCTATTCTCCCTGTGGCTGAGACATTCCCCTCAGATCCACAAGATCTCACAACCGCTAGATTATAGCATCCCAGCCAGGATGCTGAGGGACTCTGGGTGCTGAGGCAGGGGACAGGAATGGGTCTCCTGGTGACAAGAAATGTCGTCCCTTTTCCTGTGAAAAGCACTGGTGGGAACCGTCCTGTTAGCTCCTCTTCACAGTATGCCTGGCCTCTGTGCTGCTGAGAAGTCCTTTCCAGTGCTCCTATCCAACCTAGGATGTGATGGTAGGTGACTGGTGTTAGACCCATCTTAAAGATGAGGAAACAGAGGCTTGGGGTAAGCCACTTACCCAAGATCAAACACCTCAGAGAAACAGAACTAGGGTTAAGTTAAATCTATTTGATTCCAGGATCTTATTATTAACCATCTCCCTGCTCAACTGCCACCATCCTACCTGCACTGTGTGAAGGGAGATCCCACACCTCAAAGACCACCTGGCTGAGAGATTTTCCTTCACTAAGTCCAACCTTTGCCTATCGTAATCCTCTGGCCATAGTGGCGATGGCATAGTAACTCAGCATCTGGGAAGACCTCAAGAACATCATGTTTTGTGTTAGCAAACTGCAGGTATCAGAGAGGGAAGCAGAACCTGAAGGAGATTTTTAGGTATTAACCTATATGGGAAGAGAAATCTGTCATTAAAACTAGGCCACTTAAAAGTCTCTAGCTGGTGATAGGTATTTGTACTGCGTTGTACCAGGGTGTAGGCATGGGTAGTAGGGCAGCTCATTTTGGGAATGGAACAAGATTCCAAGTTGATCCAAGTAAGTACCTGACCTAGGAAAGCCCCCCTTCTGCTTTCTTAGATGATGAACCAGTGCTTCTTGAACTAGTTTCTTATGTCTTCATGAGACATAATTGTTTGAATTCTGAATTCCCAGCCACTTTCTTAACGGTGCATTTTCTAATGGCAATCACCAATGGGAAACAACCATCATCATTGAGGGAGAGAGTCTTTTGTGGCTTCTAGATCTTTATCAGAAAAGAAACTGATTATACAAAAATATCTACTTTTATTTTTATTACCATTTAGCTATCCCAAAGATAGTTTGGACACAACTCACACAAAATTCCATGCTCAGTTGACAGATACAGGAAGAATGTAAATCCTAAATAATATCAAAAGCAATACAAAGTTTGGGAAATTAAAACATGCAGAAACTAAAAGATAAATAGATGTAACAAAATAACATATAGAAGAACTGCACTAAAATAGAATTTTTAGAGGGTTTATCCATTCAACAACTTTTTAGTGAGCAACCATTATA
Source organism: Rhizomys pruinosus (assembly GCA_009823505.1). Taxonomy (NCBI): domain Eukaryota; kingdom Metazoa; phylum Chordata; class Mammalia; order Rodentia; family Spalacidae; genus Rhizomys; species Rhizomys pruinosus. The sequence continues at coordinate 663,637 of VZQC01015689.1, forward strand.
CCCAAAGCACAGGAAATCTTGAGTCTCTACTTCAGAACCTCACAGTGTAACCAGACAATTCCAGCCAGGTTTACTCTGCTTATATGGAGGCACATACAAGTTGCAATGTGAGTGCCAAGGAAGGTATGCCCAAGCTCTTATCCAAACTGACGAGGACTTATTCATCCTCCTCCACCATAAGCTCCATGAGATCAGAATCTTCTCTCCTTCACTCTCATTTCACTGAACCTCAGCACAATGTCTGGCATGTAGGCATCACCCAACAAATGACTGCTAGGAGGAAAATGATGCCTTCTAAGCCACCAGAGACGCCTCAGCAAGCAAGAGTGTTTGCCATACACCCTGACGACCTAACTTCAATCCCAGAACACACGTGGTGGAAGGAGAGAACCAACTCTTTGTCCTTTGACTTACATGCATGTCCAGTGCATGTGCACACATGCACACACACAGGCATACACACAGTAAGTATACAAACTAAATAATTAATTAAAGCCTTCCAGGAGAGGTGGGTGGAAAGGTAATCACCATTCAAAACGTATTGGTTTAGTCATTAGTAAGTAGTCTCCAGTTGTCCAGTTTAAAGCAGAGAGGAGAGAAATGATAGGATCCACCCACATCAGGCCAGCCACAGAGGAAACAGAAACTTAGCTTTCAGAAAGGACCTGAATCTCTTCCCATCTCTCCAGGGAAAAGCTCCTTCACATTTATGCATTCACTCGAGTGCTTCACCAAGGCCTTGTCTCTGCCATGGGTCAATTCAGGTTAGATTGGAAAGCCCAAAACCCACCACATTTCTCAAGAACAAGAGTTTAGAGGCATAAAAAAATAACTATAACAGGGAAGTTACACAAATGGGTTTTAGCAAAAAGAGAGAGAAAAGAAGACAGACAGAAAGAAAGAAAGAAAGAAAGAAAGAAAGAAAGAAAGAAAGAAAGAAAGAAAGAAAGAAAGAAGAAACAGACATGATGATAAAGGTGGACAATCTGTGTCCATTTGAGGGGAAATACACTGAGGAAATGTTCTGCATTAGGATCAGAATAATCTTTAAAATATGCAGCTCCAAGGTGTATATTGAACTGTGAACAAAAGCTCAAACACACGTTTGGAAAAGGCTTTGAAGTTAACATTGTTCCTAGCAGGGTGCTGAGAAGACCCCGTCCCGCTTGTGCCCCGTCCCTGGAGCTCAGACAGGCCTGCACTAGCAGGAGCATTTGCTGCTCAGCTGCCTAGGTGTTCTGGAATTGCCTAAATGAAATGAAGCTGTTTCACAATGATTAGAAAGAAATAATCAGCATCAGTGGGCCCTTAATTGTGGCTGCAGGAGTGGATAGGAGAACAAACAGATTCACAGCACAGAAAACTTAATGGATAAAATCAGACTAGCATTTAGAATGGCATTTTAATATCCTGGAGCTAGAGAAAGCAGTTTGAAAGAATAAAATGAGCACACACACACACACAAACACACACACACACACACACACACACACACACCACACACACACACACACACACACACTCTAATGAATAATAGCATTAACATTAAATAAGTTTGAGAAACTCCAGGTTACTTCATTGTAAGAGTTCTCAGAGACTTAAAAATGCTAATATACATTGTCAGTCATCAAGACTGGAATAAGTATACATTTCCCCAAATGTCTAGGGGCTTAGAATCCATTTTTTTTTTTTTTGGTCTTTTTGAGACAGGGTCTCCCTGTAGCCCCAGCTGTCCTGGAACTCACTCTGCAGACCAGGCTGGCCTTGAACTCACAGAGCTCCTCCTGCCTCTGCCTCCCAACTGCTAGGATTAAAGGCGTGTGCCACCATGGGCATTTAGAAGGACTGAGAGGCAGTACTTGTCTAAATCATTCTCAAATTTGGGGATTTTTCCCCCATATGGATGTCATTCCTTATCTAGGAAATCTCCAGAGAGATATATAACTTCCTTCCGACCTCATAGTTAAGCAGCACTCCCAGTGAGTTTTCTGTGGTAATGTTAGTTTCTCCATGAGTGCCCTCTCAAATAACAGAAGCCATTTACTGGAAGGAGAACCCCTCCTACACCTGCGTTCCATCCATCATGAAGCCTTGCCAGCATTTTACATCTATTGCCAGTACTATGAATTCTTCCCTCAAGAGTCATTTCATACTGAGCATGGCAGTACAGGCCCATAATCCCAGCACTCAAGAGACTGAGACAGGAGGATTGTGAGTTCAAGCCAGCCCTGGGATGCTCAACAAGACCTTATCACAAAAGAAAAAAAGAATTCTACTTTTAAAAAATTCATTTTGCAGTTAATCTCTGGCTCTTCCAGGTTGTATCTTTCATCTTCAGTTATGCTGTAGAACCTAGAATGGATTCCCAACCTCCAGAAAAGCCTACTATCTCCAGCTGGCTGAGTGAAAGGGCGGTGGGACTGTTACTAAGGAAATGCACCTAGTTGGTGAAAATGTTCTTTTATCAGAGGAAGGCTGACTTGATGGAGACTGGGAGGGAAGTGCCCCAGCTAGGTTTGTCCTGCCCAGGTTAGAGTTCTTGTAAAGAACCCTTCCACTGTGTGTCTAGTAGCTACAATAAGCTGACTTTTGGAGCAGGCACCAGACTGGCCGTGTACCCATGTGAGTATGACCATGCCAATGACCAGAGCAAAAAGAACTGATGACCAGATGATAAGAAAACAAATAACAATTTATAGCAAACAGGGATGTGCGAAACATCCTTTTCCATTTCTACAAGCTCTCTTGGTGACTTAAGATGTTTCCATTTCTCATATTAAAGTCAGACGTGCCAAGATCCAATTGAATAATTAATAATCTGAATAAAGTAATTTATAGAAATTTTTTAAAGAGGTCCAGATACTCATTGTTTTCTAGCAAAGCTGATAATATCAGCACCAGATAATCTGAATATTTAGGAAATTACCTAAGTGCCCTTGGGGGGGAAAGAGATGAGTTAATGCAAGCACAAACTCTCTTTTATTGCAGCAGGAAGTTAAATTCCCTGGATTGAATAATAAGTGTGGTAGAGGGACACCTGATCATAGAGACTTCTCTGTCGAATTGAGTAGAGTCACGAGCCATCACCTAAGAGTCAAAGAGGCCGGGGCCATCCGTGGCAACCTGAACTCTGGCTCTGCCTTCACCAGCTGTATTTGATACATTCTCCATTTTCAACAACAAAATGGTAATATCACATCATAATATAATGCCCTGCACATAACAAGAAACCAATCACTGATAGCTTTTCTAATATATTATTGTTATTAGTATTATGGCTTTGCTGTACTAAGGTTTATATTATTGTAAGTAGAAAGGAGAACTGCCTCCTTCAGAAATAGAAAATGTAAGAAACCAAGAACCCCAGAGCATTTTAGGAGAGTACTCTGAGGCCTCCGTAGGCTCCCACAGAGTGGCATCAGGAAGGCTGTTTGAAAGACCTTATCCACCCCGAGAATCCAGCTTCAGCCCCGAACTAACCTTTGGAGTGTGAACCAAACTAAGCATTCAGCCAGCATGAGTAGAATGCGGCAGGAGGCGAGTCCCCCAGCCAGGCCGGTCCTGCTCAGGCTAGAGTTCTTGTACAGCACCCTTCTACTGTGTGTCATCTGGTGGCTACAAGCTGACCTTTGGTGCAGGCACCAGACTGTCTGTGCACCCATGTGAGTATTCCTCTCTGGCCAAGTTACTGACTTGAGCTCAGTTATTTTCTTCTGTAGGATCTTAAATGGTTCTAGAAAGAACCCATCCCAACCAGTACCAAGTGCTAGAGAAACATTATCCTTGGACTGAACCTTTAGGAATCATGAGGCTGTTGATAACCTAGGACTTTCTACTGAAGATCCAACATATTGCTGTCCTGAACAGGGGGTTTGTACTACTGAATTCCACACAAATGGGGAAATCACATAAGCTCACTTCATTCAGGGCACCGCAGCAGAACGGGATGGGAGGAAGGGATTATGCATATTAGAGACAAAACTGCAATACAAAATAGAAGGGCTAAACCTGAGGGAATATGACTCTCCTGTCCTGTAAGACACAGATACTCCTATCAGCAGTAGGTAGGCCCTCTGAGTGTCTGTAATGGTGTAACCTGCAGTGTCAATTCGGGAGGAGTGACTGGTAAACTCACATTCAGGAAAGGAACCCGAGTGGCTGTAATATCTGGTGAGTCATCGAGTGGCACCATTTGCAACTCGGTAGGCCAATGTCATTAATCCTTTCCCGGGAGATATCCACTATTACTAGAGCAAGGTGAGACTACGTGGAGATGTTGTACTAATGGTTTTACAGAGTTCAGGGAAGGGAAAGACTTCACTATCAATCTTAATTATCTGTGTTTCTCAAGGTCAAAATCGTTAAAATTTTACTTTAATCATTCAGAGATTTTTTTTTAATGCCTTCTAAGTGGTATCATTCTGTAAAATGTTAGGCTGGTAATAAAGAAGCTTAAGATAGATATCTAGAGCTGGAGAGATTGCTCAATGGTTAAGAACACTGCTCTTGTAGAGGACCTGGATTCAATTCCCAGCATGCACAGGGTGACTAACAACTGACCCGAACTCCAGTTCCAGGAGACCCAGAGCCCTCTTCTGACCGATATGGGCATCACACAACACGGGTGCACTTACACACATGCGGGCAATACACTCATATACATGAAACAAAAATGATCAATAAAATATTTTTTAAAGATATATATCTGACCTCCCCAAATAGCATAAAATCTAGGCAAGGTTCCAACTATTGCACATTTAACAACCTAAAAACTGCTTTATTGTTAACAGTTGGTGATGTCGATCAGCAGATTCAGACAGGTTAGGGTCCTGGTGGAAGGTGCCCTGGGTGGAGGATGTGTCTAACACATGAGTAAGATCTGTGTGGGTACAGAGACAGGAATGGAGCAGAATTTCAGGCATAAAGAACAATAAGAAAGGTCTGATCTTGGGAATAAACAAGGACTAAACAAAGTAGTGACCTTTTGCCCTAAGTGAACAGATCTGATCATAAAATTGGATTGAGAGAGCAAGACAAAGCAGGTATTTTCTTAGACAACGGAGGTGAGAAACACTAGAACTTTCCAGAGAATACAGAAGTTGGGGACAAGGCCAGGCAAGAAGGCTGAGAATCCAGTTTAGAAATGCAGACCAGATGTGAGGTGAGAAAGCAGCACTTCGCACAGATGGCTCAGAGCAGCGGGGCCTCTGCTCTCCTTCAGTGGACTCTGGAGGGGTCATCCCAACCTCTGAGGAAGAAAAAGCTGGGATTTCTAAAGAAGCACTAGAAATCGTATTCAGATACTCCATTTTTTCTGAGAAGTCAGCCAGGCTTTTCCCTGATGCTCTCCAAGCTCCCGTCCAACGGACCCACATCAGTGTCACTAACTCGTTTCTGGGTTCCCGGTGCTCAACTACAGAGCACAGGTTTAGTAGTGAGGGAGTTTTCAATCGCTGCTGTACCCCTAGGGACCTAAAGCACTGAAGCATTCAGACACATGCTTCTACAGTTAGTTATAAATTATGATGACAGTTTAGGACCTAGAATGGCTGAACTTGGAGTTGAAAGGTTTGCTGAGGCTATGTTCTGATGTCATCAGTGGCAAAAAGTATTTTCTTACCAAGAAGGAATAGGATATTTCTAAACACGAGACTCTGAGAGATAGAACTGCCAAAGACCTCCAACTTAAAAGGTGATCTGTATCTTACTTTCGGGAAAAGGGGATAAGATTGCAGTGGATATACATAGAGATGAAAATAAAAGGGGCTAAAAATACGAAGTGCCTGTAGTGCACCTTATCCTTTTGTCTGAAAGGGGACAGTCAAAGCACCATGGCTGACCATGGCACCCCCCCTTCTCTACTGCTCCAGAAGTGTCATCAGGCAACAGGCAGCTCTGCCTTCACTCAGCATTCCAGGGCTATGCCAAGGGCCGATATCTTTGGTTTGGGATTCAGCTGTATGCCCACATTGCCAAGGCCACCCTGGCTGGTCCAGTGAGCAGGGTGTATCATGGGGATCTGAGAAACTTCTGTGCATAGTGAGGAACTGTGGGAGTGAGAACCACAAGGGCAGGAAGTTCTGATTCCAGTTCTGGAAACTCTCTGGGTGGGCCCACTGTGTTAATCCTCTTGGCAGACCTCTGCTTCCTCCTCTGAAGGTGGAGGGAGGTAGGAAAGAATAGACCGTGAGAATCACATTAAAAACCAAAGGCTGGGGCTGGAGAGATGGCCTAGCGGTTAAGAGTGCCGATTGCTCTTGCAGAGGACCCGGGTTCGATCCCCAGCACCCACATGGCGGCCGAGAACCATCTTTAACTCCAGTTCCAGGGGAATCCGACACCCTCTTCAGACCTCCGCGGCATTGCACAACACAGGTGCACAAACCTACATGCAGACAGTACATTCATACACATAAAAATAAATAAAATTTTTTTAAAAAACCCAAACGCTATGAAAAATGTAAAGAAGAAATCTCAGCACTAAGGAAAGGCCTTGAGCAGCGCTTGCTTCCTAGGATGCGTAGTAGACAGTGTGACTTTGCTCAGTCGTAGGTTTTCATAGTGAAATCCTAGCATATCAATAGCTCCTGCTATGAATGTTTGTTCAGTACTGACTGTGTGGTTTTCTAAGTTAATTGATATGGGAAAGCACTCATTTTGAGGACAGCCTTCTTAGAAAGGCGGCTGGAGCAACACGTCCATTTTACAGATGAAATCTATGAGACTTCAGCTACTTGTATGATTGCTATAGATGGTAAATCCTAGAGTCAGGGCTTGGATGCAAGTGCTTTGGCTTGTTAGCCAAAACTTTTGCCAAGAGACAAATCATCTGGCAATATGATAGATTTTCCAACTTAATGTCAACATATCACACAACTTCTTTTCCTGCCCACGGCCTAGCTGGAGGACAGCGCTCTGTGTTTCTAGATGTCCAGTTCAGGCCCATTTTTCTATGCTTGCTTTTGTCCTTCCAGTCAACAACTGTTGACTGGACTTACTGGAGTCTTTAAGAAGTTCTTTTTGAGTAGAAAAATGAACAATATTGTTTAGTAGCCCTGAATTTCTATTTTCCTACAATGCCAGGCAGGACCTGGGGGAGAATGTCTACTGAGAGCTCAAGATCTTGACCAGGTCTTCAGCAGCTGTTTTCTAAAATGTCATTTCCCACATGAAGACTGAGAACAAGATCCATTAGCCCCAGAAATGTCCGCTCTTGTCCACTGCTGGCATCTGAGCTCTGCCCTACATCAGGGTAAAGGAGGAAGAAAGAGCATCTTCTAACCTCAGTTCTCTTGGTCCACAGTTATTAAGGATCCACACCCTGCCATGTACCGACTAAGAGATGCTAAATCCAGCAACAACTCCATCTGCCTATTCACTGACTTCGGTTCTGATAAAGATGTGTCACATAAGATGAGCTCTGAATGGTTTGTCACTACCCAAACTGCGATGTACATGAAGTCTACGGGTTCCAAGAGTAAGGCGGCGCTTGGCTGGAGCGACCAAACTGATCTTGACTGTGCTTCTATCTTCCAAGAGAAAGCTTTGAACAACCACTCAGGTGAGTACTTCCTACAGCTGACTCCTTGCTTCAGGAAAGGACTAGTTCCACACAGACATCGGGTCAATGGTGTTGAAAAGCTGTTCTTGTTGGTCATCTCAGCCTCCTCAGTTGGCAGCAAAATCCTCATCCTGTTTTACTAAGGAGCAGTGAGTGAGCCTTATCCTAGCAGGCCACAAAATGTCTGAAGCCAAAGCAGACAAGAAACTATGACAGAAGGTGTTGGCCCGGCCTTGGTCTTGCTACCCAGTTCTCAGCTTGCGGCCTTTGCTTGAGCTGTTTGCCCATGCTGGTCTCCCAGGCCCAGTTTTAATGTCCTTCCCCAAATTGCTTCCCTTATTTCTACATCTACCAAGATGGTAAGGTTCAATGTACTGGGTAAAGTAAGAAGTCAGATGAAGGGCTCTGCCCTTAAGAAGTACCATTTTGGTCAAGGAAGACCCTCTATCAGCAGAGGGATATCTGAATAACTTCAGGTTGTAATTAATATCCACTTTCACTGAGGGTTGAGGGAAGAACCACCGTAGAAGCAAAAGCTAAGGAAGAACTCTAAGAACATGATATTCAGGCTACAACTTAAAGGATAAAAAAGGATTAGCCATGCCCAGGCCAAAGAAAGGACCCTGTGGAGGCCCAAACAGGAGAGTGCTGAGAACTAGGAAAAGCAGCAGGAAATGAGTTGGAAGATATAGACAAGAGCCAGATCACGGGCCTTCATAGGCTATAAGAGAGCAGATACTATTCTAGGTATACTGGGAAGCTACTGCTTAGCTGTAAGCAGAGGAGTAACTCGCTTTACTTTTTAAAAAAAAATCCATTTGAGACAAGCAGTATAGCTCATTTGGTATAATGTTTGCCTAGCACGCATGAAACCCTGGGTTTGTGTCTAGCATTGCATAAAACCAGGTGTTGTGGCATATACCTATAATCTGAGCACTACAGAGGTACAGACAAGAAAATCCAAAGTTCAAAGTTATCTTCAGCTACATGTCAATTCCAAGGCCAGTTCACCACATGAAACTCTGTAAAAATGACTACATAAAATAAAAGAGCAGGCTGATTCCTGTGTGGAACATGGTTTGTAGACCTAGTAAACTAAGACAGGAAGTCATAGTAACAGAGAGATGATGGAAGCCAACAAGGATAGGTGAAAAGGCAGTGGGGTGCAAAAGATGGCGGCTAGATTCTATGCCAGAGCATGAGCCAATGGTACTATACTGAATTAGAGGTAATAAGGGAAGACATTGCCAATCAGAACTTTTCGGAGTACATGAAAACATCTGTCTCTCTATGGCCCTAGTCACTCTGAAAATGCCTTTATGGGCCTCTAGACTGGAACCTTCCCAAGGACAGGGTCTTTTTTTTTTTTTTTGACAGGGTCTTATGTTGACAGTTCTTTATAAGCCCTTGTATAAACTTTGCATAGCCAGTGTGTTGAAAGAATGAAAGAGTGGCCAGAAGGCAGGGTGTTGGTCTTTCCAGGATCAATGGCATGCTCCAGGAAGTTCCCCCAGACGTTTTCCCCAATCAAGGAAAGACTGTTAAATGTTCATAGGAGGTCTGGGGTAAGAAAGTCTGCATGCTCCAGACGCTAAGAAAATTTCTTCATTTTTTTTCTTTTAGACGTTACCTGTGATGCCAAGTTAGTAGAGAAAAGCTTTGAAACAGGTAAGAGAAACATCTGACCAACTTTGCCCAACTTTGCCCAACATTGGAGAGGCAATGAACCCATAATAATAACATTTACTGCATAAGAGAGACAAGGGGGGGTGGATTTGAACATCCAGGTTATAAGTAATGGAAATAGCACATCCAAACCTGCTCCCAGCACCGGGGGTCTTTCTTGAACCCCTCCCAGGAAGGCCAAGTTCATTTTACACTCTAAGTACTTAAAAGATGTGTCTCCAGTTACTAAGCTGACGGTTCACCCATGGGCCTCTGTATTCCTTTCAGTTTCTCTGTCAGGACAACCAAAGAGAGCTGCCCAGAGTTCAACTATGAAGTCTCTGGCTCCCTTCAGTACAGCCCTGAACTAACCAGGCTATTCTGAGGACACTCTCCCTCTATAGCTTGTGTAGCTTCTTGAAAAAAAAAAAAAAATAGCAGAATAACTCATAGAGGCTTGGGCAAAGGTCTTGTCTCCTTGTCTCTCAACGAGTCATCACCCCTGTGGTTCAGCCACTAGTTTCCCTGAGGGGCCCAGACCCAACAGATTGCGGTGACAAGCTCTGAGCACCTATCCAATCCCCAGCCTCAGAATACAGTAAGGACCAAGTCCACTTGGTTTCGTTTTGAAATACAATGCTATTGATTCAGGAAGAATCCACAAAATATGTTTGCCTTGAGATATGCACAGAAGCTCAAAGAGAGAAGCTTTACCCATACCTGGCCCACCTAGCTCCTGGGAAAGCCATGGGTATCATGAATTGCCATGCAGGCCTCTGATGTACATACCCATAATGGCTATAACCTCTTGGTTTTACAGACATGAACCTAAACTTTCAGAACCTATCAGTAATGTGTCTCCGTATCATCCTCCTAAAAGTGGCTGGATTTAACCTGCTCATGACGCTGCGGCTATGGTCCAGCTGAGGTAATAAAGCATCAACGCTTAGAAAAGGGGGTGGGGGTGGGGGTTCAGGGTGAATTCCAGCTCTGACAGCAAACTTCTCCATGGGAATTTGCTTTTAAATCCTAAAACTGGAACCACAGAACTTTTCTATTCCTTCATGCTACAAGTTCCTGTTCTAACAGGAGCCTGAAACATGTATATCAAAACGGTCTTTTCAGCTTACTCAATTGAACTATCTCTCCCCAAGAGATATGAAGAATACTTGTGATAATCCCCATTTTAGAAATGAAGAAACAGAGGCCAAGTTACATCAAGGGCCACACAGCCAATGAGTGGAGGAAATGCAGCCTCCGAGTCCTCTGTACCTCTGGTGCTACCGTTCACTGTGTAAATCTCTTACCTGTGTCCTCCCTCCCTAGCAAGCTCTCTTAGCTTGGCATGAGGGCACAGTCGTCCTTAGCCCAGTCCTGACTAGTCTTCAGCTCCGTTCCCACAGTGTCCCAGTCATCTTGCACAGCCCTAGCAAGCTCTCTTAGCTTGGCATGAGGGCACAGTCGTCCTTAGCCCAGTCCTGACTAGTCATCAGCTCCGTTCCCACAATGTCCTGTCATCTTGCACAGCCCTAGCAAGCTCTCTTAGCTTGACACGAGGGCACAGTCGTCCTTTAGCCCAGTCCTGACTAGTCATCAGCTCCGTTCCCACAGTGTCCCAGTCCTCTTCACCGTATCCGTAACAGCCTGGTCCTCCTCAGTACCAGTCTGACTTCTGCTTTTCCTCACTCTAGGTTGGCAGGATGAAAGGGGCCTGTGCTCCCAGCTCCTTCCTCCTCATGGCCTCTCCTCTCCCTCTTCAATTAAAGGGGAGCCCTCTCACCCTGTGGGGCAGGCACCCACCATCTGGCCCCACAGTGACAATACCCCCAGCTGGTTCTCCTGATTTCCTGACGAAGCCTGCTGAAGAGCTGCTGAGCATTGTTGCCACCCCTCTGTTCCCTTACTGCTGCTGGTCATTCACCGCAAAGGCAGGGGCTGTGACTTCTCCTGGCTGTGAAATAGCTCCATCCGTACAATACCTCCCAGCGCCCCAGTCCACAGATCCCCCAGTGAAGTTCCTAGACTGTGGCTCCTAGGAAATGTTATAAGAGCTTGGTTTTAAAATAGCGCTCATGAAGAAATATACATTACTCTTTTCTCAAGGTATGGAAAAAGTGACCTCAAGGTCTAGGCCCTCCCTGCTCTATGTATATCTGACCCATGTTGTATATTGTTCTGCTGCCCATGACTTCATTAAAGATGATTTTCAAGAGCAGAAACTGTGTTTCTATTTGGCTGGGTTTGGTGGGGGCATATTCTACACATGGTTTATCACTAGCTAGACAAAGAGAAAGCAAGACGTGTGTCCATTCTGCTGTTCAGGCAGCATATTGCTGAGTCAATCTCTTCTTGGAATGACCTCTAAAATAAATTCCACAAAGCAAGCTATGCAAAGGGCCAGGAAAACCCTCTTACAAGTGTGAATTGCTCACACTAAGCCTCAGGACCACCCAGAGCAGGAGGCCCACAGCATGGATGGTTGTGACCTGTAGCTGAAATCTGGCAAAGACCACACAGCAACTGTCCTCCACAATGTCACCCCCTGGCTCCTGCCCTTCAGGAGCGCTTCCTTTGCTTTTGCTCTCAGATTTACTTGCTAATGAAACTGTGTGGTGTTACCCCACAAAGCCATGACCTGCAATTTGCTGCCTGAGCTCTGTCCTCGGCCCATCCAGGTGCAAGTCTAGAAGAGTAGAAGGGGGGTGAAACCCAGCAGAACTCTTACATTCTCACTATCCTAGACACAGGAATGAAGAAAGGGGAGATAAGCTCTCAAGCCAAGGACTTGGCCAAGGAGAGTAGATGTCCAAACTCTCCTCAAGGACAAGAAGTGGGATCCTTGGGCCCCACGGCACACTCCTCTCGGTGCCATCTCTGCTGTGTGAGTACCTTTCCCCATGGGCAGAGTTTCTGATGGGAATACTTCAGAGTCCACTCAGCCATCTAATGAAAAACTACCTGACTGAGACCAAATGAATTCCTAATTCCCAGGGTTCTCACCACTGCCAAATACTTCTATGGTTCACATGTGTCTCTGACCACCCCAGCAGAAGTATGCAGATTCTTCATATTGTAATCCTGCTTCTTCTCATAGGAATGGAGCTACCAGCTTTAAGTGGGTAACCTAGGGCATGTCCCTCCCCTCTAGGAGCCCCAGTGTCACCACCTAGGAAATGTCACGTAGGGCTGGAGGCCACCTGAAGCAAAAACCAGCATCCCATCTCCTGACCACATCTGCCTAGAGTGATCACAGATCTTATTTCTAAACTGCATCATCTCTAGCCTAAATAGAATCCTTTTGAGATTACTAAAGGGAAGGACCTCAGGAGACATCATAGCAGGTCACTCCCACACTCCAGAGGACAGGTACTGCCTTCCCACAGTGGGATCTGCCACCTGTAGGGAACACCAGGAGACCTCTGCCCCAAATCCCCTCTTCATCTGTGTGACATAATGTCAGAGATTCTACCACTGGGAAGTTCTTTTAATTAAACCATTCCCTCCCTTTATTAAATGAAAATGCCCCTGGGAGGGTTAGTAGAGCAAGCCTTTATCAGCCATTAAAAACTTAGGGAAAATTAGATTGTCTTCTTTTTTTCCCTTCCTAAAATGGCAATTCACTTTGTTCTGCATGAAAAAAAGAACCAGGCAAAGAAAGTGTGGGTGGCTAGGGAGGGAGGTCCCCTGAGAACTGGCTGTGGTTATGCTGAGGCTGAAGAGGACCTTGGGGTTATGGGGGAGGAATCAGGAGGTTTGAAGACAATATAGGAACAAAGCCAGAACCCTCCACTGAGCTTGAAGGAGGCTCAGACTAAAAGAGGCCCAAGGGAACCTGTAGAATAATGTTAGCCCAGTACCCCAGCAGCAACATCCAGAAGTCATTGGAACCCTGAGGTCACCTGAGCGCCTATGTGGCAGGGGTCTGTTCCACACCCATGGAACAAGTCAAGTTTCCTCCTTCACGCCCAGTCCAATCTAGGGGTGACAAGGCCTGGACGGGCAAGAGGTCATCAAAAAGGCAGGAGCAACTCTACCCTCTGAGAAATTTCCATCCAGTCTCAAGGTTCCTAAATCCTAGAAAGAACCTTCCTAATCTAAAGCTTGTGAGGGTTGTAGGGGCAGGGGGAGGACTAGAAACAAGCACAGCAAGAAGGAACAAGTGCTGGGAGGCAGCCAGCCACTTCTCCCATCTTGGACCACTTGTTCTCATGTCTGGTTCTGAGACCCTGGGTTATCATAGGAATCGGTGGAAAGGCTGAGGAGATGGGTTATGTGCCCACGAGGAAGGTCAGCTCTGGGCCTAGTGCCACCCAAGCAGAGCTCCTCAGAGCAGAGGACCCAGATGCAAGCAGGGACTGCTTAGCCTGGAGGGAAACAAAGCTGTGACAGGCATGGCCAGGGGTTGCAGGATGCTAACCTCCCAACCAGCCTGGACCCATAGAGGGAAGTCCCAGAAGTAAACACACTGCCAGGGCCAGCTGTGGAATGGATTTCTCTAGACAAATGCCCTACTGCCTCAAAGGCCTAAGACTAGACCAGTTCTGAAGCAGAAAATGGAGCCAATGACTCCTCCTGTCCCAGGACTAGAACTCGGGAAGCCGTCTGAAACTCCCCCAGAGACTCGCCCTGAGTACAGCAGGGGTGGCGGTTCAGTCAGGACCTGGGCACGTACTGTAGAGCATCCAGGCAGGAGTTTCAGCTCTGACAGAGCAGGCAGCCATCTGAGGTTTAAAGGTTTGCTTCAGTTGTGTTTTGTTATGTTTTGGTGCACCATAAAATCCATCTCCTAAGTCCCAGGTAAAAAAAGGTGACAACTCCACAAGGAAGTCCACTCATGAGCACGTTCTCCACACCCAGCATGGGACCTGCCATGAACCAGGCACCAACAAATGAACCGAGGGATCTGAACCCTTGGGCCCTGGGAAGGGAACTGAACTTGAGGGATGGGAAGTCTAGAAAGAAGAAAAGTAAGAATTCATAGACAAAGTGGCCGGGTGAGCCACTGTCTCAATTTGCAAAGAGCGGAGTAGCCTGGCCAGAACTGTGAAGAAAAGGAAACCCGAATGCTGGGCCCTGGGCCGGCAGAGCCCCTGGCAAGGCCTCACCCACCATTAAATCCCGGAGAACAGATGCTCTAGGAAACAGGGGTTTCTAGGAGTCTGGGGGCCAAAGGTGGTTTCAAGTCCACCTCAGCTTCTCATTTGCTGTACAAATCCCATCTCCAGCCTACCTCCTCAAGCAAACCTGGGAAGATGGAATCCTGGCTGCCCTGGGTGTGGACCTGTCAAACACTGACCCTCCTGCTAATGATATGCTGGCTACTGGGGCAGTCTTCGGGACCACCAGCCAGCCTGGCTCTGTGTAAAGGCCTGGAAGACAACAGAACCACCTCAGGCCTCCTTTTACACAGACATACACACCCATAGGATTTCCTCAGAACATCACACCTAGAGTTGCACTTTGAAATTAGTAAGCGAGTCAGATACTGAGTCAGTAGCCAGAAGTAGAACAGGAAATGGAAAAAGTCTCCCACTTCCCTCCAGGTGTCTGAGTTTGAGCACCCCCTCCCATTTCCATGACGTCATGGTTGCTGACAGGAGCAAGCAGGGCAGCCTTTGAAGCTCTCCCGCAGAAACCACATCCTCTGGAAAGAAGAGTTAAAAATACAGAGTTAGCGATAGCATCGCCCACGCCACGTGCCAAGAAGAGGCAGGCTGGGCCGTTACACCGCAGCCCAACCACAGGTGCAGAAGAAGGCCGCCAAGCACCCTGGGAGGGGCTGCCACGCCCTGGCACTAACACCCAGGCCCAGCAGCAGGCTGGGGAGGCACTGCCTGCTGCCCTGAGGACCATCCTCCCCCCACTTCTGCTGCCCCAATTAGACCTTATTAGACACTTAGCACAAGACAGACCCCTAAAGCTTATGTCCAGCCCACCCTGCCCGAGACAGGATGTGAAGGGCTACATCTGCCCACACACAGCTGAGACTGGTTCTTCAAGGGACGTCTCCTGCCCGCAGGCCTTTGTCCCCACTCCAGGCTGAGTCTGACCGAAGTGCTGAGGGGTGGCTCTGGTGGACATCTGCCTTGCAGGGGCCTCAGGAACTGGATTCTGTAGGAGAGGAGCCTCAGGACCTGAGAGCTGAAAACCTGAAAGCTCGCAGGTCCAGCTCTGTGGTAGTGTCCCCAGCCACCCGCCTGGGGGCAGCAGTACTCCACCAAAAAGGCTATTTCTCCCTCACTGCTTATTCCGTGAAAGGCGGAAGGAAAGGCCCCCAAGCTTGGGAAAATCTCTTTTCCAATGGAAATAAAATGGCAGGTGGCTTTTAGTTCTCAAGGCCGTCCCTGTACCAGTCACTGCACTAGACTACAGACCTGTGAGATTCTGTCACCCCACAGAGAAGAGGGTTATAGGGTCAGGACTCAGGCAGCAGGGGGCACTGCCCGCCCACATTCTGGAGACTCACCTCTAAGGAACCCAGAGAGAAGCTACCCTCCTGGGATCCAGAAGGGTGCAGCAGATTACACAGGAGCCTGGCTGGGCCCAGGATCCATGGATTCACTCCTCCCAATCTGTGAACCACCCACAGACTCAGTTTCCCAATTTGTACCCACATTCTCTCATGTAATTTAAGAAGCAAGGCTCTTTGTTAAGTGCCAGATACTGTGCCAGGCTCTGGGGACTCATTCTCTGGATAAACTGTGTGACTCCATACAGATGAAGTTTAAGAACAGGCAGAAGGAATCACCCATGACACACACTAGAATGCCAACTGCCTCTAGAATAAAAGGAATGATCGAAATGGGGCATGCCACCAGCGGTACGTCAGGGATTTGGAAGCATTCTCTCTTGACCTGGGATCTGGGCAATGAGCACATTGGGGTATACATCTGTCAAGATGCATGAAAACCTTGGCTTAGTGCATTTTTGTGAGTATAAATTAAACTCAATAGAGCGTCTGATCTCAAGGAGCTAAACAGTCCAGCATGAACGTGAGCATGACACAGAGATGTCAATGGCCGTGACTCTTATGGCTTTGGTTAATATCTTTTGGGACAGTCCTCAGGCAGGAGTCAAGAGAAACAGATGTTTATCTATAAGCTTTGCTGTCCCTCACTAACCTTCTTTCCTGGGGCTTTTAACTTTTCTGTCACCATTTTTCATTTCTGGCTTGGAGATAAAAATGCTTGTTCACCTACTTCACAGTATTGTTGAAAGAACTGAAAGAGATAATGGGTGTGAAAATGCTTGGTGAACTGAAATCCCCAGGCAAATGTAAAGCAGTGGTACATCAGAGAGATGCACAGAGAGATGAACCATAATCCTGCATGCAAGATTGATTGTGCTTGGTCAGACTGCACCCCATGCTCCACCATGCTGAGACAAAGAAGCCATGCCTGGAGGCACTTAGGGCTCCCCAGGTCCCCACTGGCATAGCAGTGGTTCCTATAGCAGGTGGTCACAGCAGCTTCTCACTAAGTCATAGTACACATTTTATTGCTCTCCCTATGGTCTCTGAGTTCCAGCTTCCAGCTTCTGGGAGATGTAATGGAGACAAGGCCGTGGCTGACAGAAGCCAGCAGAGGCCACAGCATGCCAGGCCTAACCCCTCTCACTGCACTGTTTTTGAACCATCTCACTTCTTCCCTCCTCTCTGGCATTCTAGGGGTTCCCCTGATCGTTGAAGGACCCCCTGAACTTCCAGCAGAACACAAAGCCTCAAAGCATGGAACCAGGCCTCAGCGGGATCTTCCTGAAGATGGGTTTTCTGAGCAGCTTCCCTTCCCAAGAAGATCCGCTACGTGATTCCAGAGTATACCTCACCTTTGAGGAGAAAGTAGCTGAGAGTGTGTTTGCTTTGGGAATGTGGACATATTCCCATTTCAGAAGCAACAGGATCCCATTTTCAAAGCCCTGCTGAGGGGCTGGAGAGATGGCTCAGGGGTTAGGAGCACTGGCTATTCTTGCAGAGGACCCAGATACCATTCCCAGCACCCAACTATCTCTAACTCTAGTTCCAGAGACTCTGACACCCTCTTCTGGCCTCCATGGGCATTGCACACATGGGTGTGCTTTCATGCATGCAGGCAATACACTGATACACATAAAATAAAAATAAACAAATCAAAAATAACTTTTTAAAGCCTCCTGCAATCCCACTGTGGAGCAGCCCCATCCATCCTTTCTCGGAACCACCCACATAAAATTTATCAACCAAGAAAAAAGGAAAATATTAGAGGAAGAGCAAATAAATGTAAGAAGACAAGGCTGGCAATACTTAAGAGAGTTTAAGTAGATCAAAGGATGTGGCTTAGATAGTGGGGAACAACTGGTCTGTTCATGGCCAGCCTAGGCAGGAAAAAACTAGGTTAATCTTAAAAGGGACCACTTTCCAGTGAAGACTCCAAGACACTAAGACACTATTTTTATCAACCTATAAGGTGTCCTTGTCCTCCTGGTTGATCTAAGTTATTAAGTTATTCCAATGATTTACCAAGCAACAGAATGCTTATCTAGAATCCCTATTCACAGGAAGTGCATCTGCTCAACACCAAAGCAAACACTACCTCCTTTGATCTTCACAATAAGCCTAAACAATGGGGAAGAGTACTTATCTCCCCTCTTTATAATCAGGACTCAGGTAAAGTGGCTTGCCTGTGATCGAGGTGGGATAGCCCTCATGCCCAGGCTTTCCTCCAAGCATGGTGGCCACAAGGTCCAAAGTACTAGAAGCAGCCAACATACAGGAAGAGCCATTAGATGGGCAGTGCTCCAATTTCTGGTAGTCTGCCTCCATGACTGTACCGTGACTGTGTGCATCTACTCAATGCCTCTTTAGGATTAGAATGGCAGAACAGAGCCCTGTATACTCATCAATAAACATCAGTGGACACTGTTCATCTCAGTACCCTCCTCACATACAAATTCTACTACCCAGTCCCATAGTGACAAGGGTGGGGAGTATGTATAGACACACTTACAGCTGCTTCCACAGCTTCCTCAGCTGCCAGATTCCAGCCTAAATGTCACCTGCTCAGAACAGCCTTTCCTGGCCACAACAGGTGGTCCGCCATCCCCATTAAACATCACATGCTGCTTCTTTCATTCCCACGGAACAATGAAATTATTCCAATTATATGCTAATTTGGCTCTTTTCTCTCCTGTAACTAAGGGCTTAGAAACCAAAGCATCTGTCCTATCTGATCACCTTTATACCTCCAGTGTCTGGCACAGGGTAGCCACTCAAATGTTTGATTAAATGAAGGAGCAATACAAAGAATTGTTCTGCCAGATGTCTTAACATGGTGTACCTAGACTGAGTAAAATACTGAGTGTTGAAACTGAGTGTTAGGTATCTGAGTTTATTTTACTAGATCCTCCCTGATATGTATGTGTGTGTGTGTGTGTGTGTGTGTACAGATTAGTGGGCAGTGTGACGTGGTACACACATGGAAGTCAAAGGAAACTGATGGTGTCGGTTCTCCTCCACCTTTATGTGGGATCCAGGAATCGAACTCAGATCTGCAGGCACCTTTATCCACTGACTCATCTCATCAGCCTCATGTCAAAACTTCAATAAAAGCACAAAACAAAAAACCAGGACTGGTAAGACGGTTCCGGGGCTCAGGGGGTGTTGGCCTCCAAGACTGAGAACCTGATTTCCAGCCCCAGAACTGATATGGTAAAAGAGCATCAACTCTAGCAAGCTGTCCTCATGCCCCACATACAAATAATGTTAAAATATTTTATTTTTTTATTAATTTTATTTATTTCTGTATGTGTATGAATGTACTGTCTGCATGCAAGTCTGTGCACCCGTGTCGTGCAACGCCGTGGAGGTCAGAAGAGGGTCTCGGATTCCCCTGGAACTGGAGTTCTCCTGGAATTGGAGCTTCAGATGGTTCTCAGCCGCCATGTGGGTGTTGGGGATCGAACCCGGGTCCTCTGTAAGAGCGGTCGGCGCTCTTAACCGCTAGGCCATCTCTCCAGCCCCCATGTTAAAATATTTTAAAAACAAAGCTAAAACACAGCATTGTTCACCACCGTTAGAGCAGGCCTGAATAGCAGATTTTAACAGGGGTTCCCCTAGTGAGGGCTCTCTCCTCCCAGAAAAAAAAAAAAAAATGCCCACCAGTCACCAGTTCTTTAGCCAGTGAAGATGAATATACAGCGAAGGGGAGTGGAGGTTCTCAGCAGTGCTGGTAACTTCGATAAGTACTGACACACCTGTTGAGCAGTGACAGTGATATTAGTCCCATATTATCTCATTCAAGCCTAATGCAAATGCTTGAGTCAGATATAAGATTCAAATACTACACTGGCAAACTGGCTTTCCATTTCCTCATTTGGAAGAATGTGCCTACCATCCTCATGGGATTATAGAACTCCTAGGACTCTAGAGCATAAACAACAGAAGATCACTGAAGACCATGCCAGACACAGGGTAGATGGTCAGTGTTAGCTCACTCACTCCCAGACAGCAAGGGCTGGAGCTTATCTTTATAATCCTATGTACTACTGAGCATAGCCCAGGAATCCAATTGATTATTTGTTAAACTGCAGAGACAAAAGGCCCGCAAAATGTTCAAAAGACAGTAGCAAAACATATCCTTGAATCAACACCTAAGATCATGCCAAGTGTGGTCCACAATGCTGGGCTGCCTCTTGTATCTCAATGAAAGAAGTTATCCATGAGCTCAGAATTTACCTTTAAATTCAACTTTAAGCAAGTAATTTGGGGGGGGGGGTGTCTGGTCCTTCATAAAGTTCGTCAGACTTTTTTTCTCTAAAACATTCTTGCTCAAGAAAGTGGATTCCCACACACACTCACACACAGTAAAACCCAATTTCAAGAAAACCCAATTTTTGTATTTGTACTTTTTTTCAGTATTGTATTATTTTTATTTTATGTGTATGAGTGTATTGCCTGTATGTGTATGAGTGCACAAGTGTCATGCAGTGCTGCAGAGGTCAGAAGAGGATGTCTGATCCCCTGGAAGTGGAGTTAAGGATGGTTGTTAGCCACCATGTAGGTGCTGGGAATTGAACCAAGGTCCTCTGCAAGAATAGCAAGTGCTCTTAACCACTGAGCCATCTCTCCAGCTATTTTTGTTAATTTTTAAAAATTAGAGCTGGATGTGGTGGCTCATGCCTTTAATCCTAGCACTTGGGAGGCAAAGGCAGGCAGATCTGTGTGAGTTCAAGGCCAGCCTCGTCTACAGAGTGAGTTCCAGGACAGCTGGAGCTGTTACAGGGAGACCCTGTCTTGAGAAGACCAAAAAAAAAGTAAAAATAGTTAAGAGTCTTAATACCACAAAGCACTCAACTGTTAGTCTAGACTTACAAAGCCAGGTGAAGCAGCCCACCAAGATCAGGCTGAATTTGTACACAAGCTTCCAAATGCCACTAACTCACCAATACTATCTTGTCGAGTATCTGGGAATAGGTCTCTATGACTCCCTGCAAGCATTTTCCAATCATCATCAACAAGATGAAAGGATGCTATCAAAGAGGCCAAAGGTATAAGCTACTATGAGACAAAAACATGAAAGTTTCCATGTGATGGAGATAGGAAACACGGAGGTAGGAGCTCAGGGCTGGGCTTCCTACCACTGCAGAGAGCAGTGAACAGACAGTGTACAGTGGCTGTGGTAAATGGCTTCCGGCTCCACAAAAGAACATAGAAAATAAAAATAAACCACCCCACAGAGGTGCTGAGCTGGAAGCAGGAAATGGCAGGCTCAATGTGTATAGTAGTCCTCAAAGACAACGCCTTCAACCTGCTTCAGGAAAAAAAAAAAAAAAAAAGCACAAAAAAAACCTAAGAATTAGGGACCGTAGATGAATAAGGCATTTCTCCAACTGAGAAACGCTCTGTAGCTCAGTAGCAGAACACATCTTTGTGTGTATATGGAATTGAGAACGACAGAGCCAACCAAAGCCCAAGGCAAACCAATAACCTATCATGAGTCTTTAAATTCAAGACCTCAAAGGTAATTAGTGTTTTGTTTTGACCTATTACAAATGAAAAGAAATAGACACCAATGAGTTTGCCATGGACATGGAGCTTGGGGAGAAATCACCACTTCTAGGACAATAGCAAATCTGGTATTTGGGAATTTAGCATCTGTCCCATGTGGCTCAAGACAATTGTGAGGAATTTAAACATGCAGATTCAAGATTGCTAAATGTCTTCCTTGACAAAGCTATTACTAATGTTCTCAGGTGACTCATTTTCTTGAAATTTGAATACTTTTATTTGAAATATCTATTTATCCAATCTAGATTAAAAACTATCCAGCTGTCCGTGCTCAAGCTTCAAACACACTGAACTGCTAATTCATAATCTTATCTAATTTATCCTAATCCATGGGCCACAGAAGCACTGCCAGTTTTTGTCAAGTTATACTGGAATCTAGCCATTTCCATTCATCTTCTTAAAAGCTTGCTAATTCCAAACTAGAACACCATTCTCAAGCTTGAGTGTGTCTGTTAGGAGAGAGCTAACAAAGAGCAGAGGCACGAGCTTTTCAACAAGTTCCTGAGTAATTCCAAGATACACTCAAAGCTAAAGCTACTGCTTCGGATCAGTGCTTCAGTGTGCACACCAATCACCTGGGACGTAGTTAAAATAAGAGGCTTTGCTTCTGTAGTCTGCGGTAAGGCCTGGGACTCTCCTTTTCAGGAGATGTCAATTCTACTAATCAGTGACTACACATTTTGAAGGGAAAGAAAAAAAAAAAAAGAAAAAAAACTTCCCCATTTGGCAACATGTTCAAATGACCTAAGTAACTACAGATCACCCAAAGACTTAACTGGTCTGGTGTGCCCCAAGCAATGGAATTTTGAAGTCCCAGGCCATGCTAATGTGCAGCCACACTAGAAAGTCTTAACCCCATCTCAGCACTCAGCTATAGTGGAGCTCAACACGACCTGTTTCCCACATATGGCAAATTTACTGAACTGTGATGGAGGCAGAACTTCTCATGAGATACACAGATACCTAGATTTCGGCCACTAGACCTATATTCTCTACCCAAGCTTTGTTGTGACTGTGATCTTTGGTGGGTTTTTTGTTGTTGTTGTTGTTGTTGTTGTTGTTGCTTTTTCTAAAGACCTGTGATCTTAAGTCACAGATCTGAGCTTCATTTTCAGAATACTACAAAAGGATTTGTTAAAGAGTTTTTAAGAGTAAGATATACTACAAATTAAGAGATACAGACTTCACTTTTCACCAGAAGCATGTAGAAACAAATGTGCATGTGAAAGCATGTAGAGTACTGAAGGATTACCTGACCTCACAAAAGGACAAAGCATCTCGTTTCCTAGGATTGTCAGCACTCCTGCCACTGAATTCTAATACACTTAATGAAAACAAGGGCATGGGCTCACAGTTGCAAATTACAAACTCAAAAAGCTTATTAGCATACAGAATTGAAGGGGGAAATGGATCCTTTTTTGTTTTGTTTTGTTGTTTTGTCTTTTTGAGACAGGGTTTCCCTATAGCCCCAGCCGTCCAGGAATTCACTATGTAGACCAGGCTGGCCTTGAACTCACAGAGATCCACCTACCTCTGCCTACTGAGTGCTGGGATTAAAGGCATGTGCAACCATGCCTGGCTAGAAAGGCTAGAAAGGATCTTTTACCAGTAAGTTAAAAAAAATTAAAACCAGGCACGGTGATACATGCCTTTGATCGGGAGGCAGAGCAAGTCTCTGTGAAAATTCAAGGCCAATCTGGTCTACATAGCTAGTTCCAGGCCAGCTGAGGCTACAGGGAAACCCTGTCTCAAAAAGAAAAAGAGAGAAAAAAAAAACCTAAACTAAAAAGCAGTCAGAGACAGAGAAGAGTGACACAGAACTTTTTTAATTTGGAGATGGGTTACACTTGCTGGAAGCAGAGCTCATGTATAACACACTGGTTGCAAAGCTGGTCTGAGAGAGTGAAGGAAGTTCTCTGGATTCTTCACCAAATACCCACGAAGAGTCACAGTTAAGTGCAAATCTGAACAACTGATATGTCCAACAAGCTGCGATCTCCAA
The DNA here is from genome assembly GCA_009823505.1 of Rhizomys pruinosus. Taxonomy (NCBI): domain Eukaryota; kingdom Metazoa; phylum Chordata; class Mammalia; order Rodentia; family Spalacidae; genus Rhizomys; species Rhizomys pruinosus. Next base: position 686,905 of record VZQC01015689.1, read on the forward strand.
GAATTCTTATCCAGGGACACCAAAAGTGAACCTAAAAGAAAGAAGCAGAAAGGTAAACTGTCAGGTCCCACATCCTTCCGTCAAAACTCAATACATCAAGACAGCTACAGGATTCCTAAACTCAAGGCAGTATTCTGGCCAGGCTAGAATAACAGAATGAGGCAATTATTTTTCACGGAATATTTTTAGGAAGTAATGTCTCTAAAATTAATGCTCACAGCTAATTCCAAGCTCAGCAAGGCCATCCTGACAAGAAGCTGGGAAAGCTGGCATCTTGCTGGAGCTCTACGGTCAATTCCACCCCAGCTACACCAGTCACTCTCCTTTCGAGCTCCAAAATTCCCTGTGATAAGGGGGTTACCATGGTTCTATCAAAAAAGCTTTTGCCAAGCGTGGTGGCGCACGCCTTTAATCCTAGCACTTGGGAAGCAAGGCAGGCAGATCTTTATGAGTTCCAAGGCCAGCCTGGTCTACAGAGTGAGTTCCAAGACAGCTGGGGCTACAGGGAGACCCTGTCTCAAAAAGACCAAAAAAATAAAGTTTTTTTGAATCTAGAATACTAATAAAGCATTAATTTCCAGTTCAGGGGAAAACTCAATGAAGTAAAGAAAATTTGTCAAAAATTAACAAAGGGTCAAAGTTTTTAGAATAATTTAGTTTTTATTCAAAGATAAGTTACTTTGGGTAAGATGGAAAATAACTGCAAGAAGAGTGGCTAGGTTGCTGCTTTAACCCAAATAGAAGTGACACCTGTACGATATGAGGTGGCACCCACCCAGCCAACTCTGCCATGCTAGGGCCAAAATCCGACAACCTGATTGTATGTGCTCCAATTTTTCCCCAGTGTGCCATGAAAAACTGTAATCTTCTGTATATGCTATAGTTTTTTTGCTTTTTGTTTTGTTTTTTGTTTTTTGTGGTTTTTTTTTTTTTTTTTTTGTTTGTGTATGAATGTACTGTCTGCATGCAGGTTTGTGCACCCGTGTCGTGCAATGCCGCAGAGGTCAGAAGAGGGTCTCGGATTCCCCCTGGAACTGGAGTTCTCCTGGAATTGGAGTTTCAGACGGCTCTCAGCCGCCATGTGGGTGCTGGGGATCGAACCCGGGTCCTCTGTAAGAGCGGTCAGCGCTCTTAATCGCTAGGCCATCTCTCCAGCCCTTTTGTGTTTTTTTGAGACAGGGTCTCCCTGTAGGTCCCAGCTGTCCTGGAACTCACTCTGTAGACCAGGCTGGCCTTGAACTCATGCTATAGTTTACAGACGGTTTGGAAACACCTGTCAGAAGAACTTGGCTCCCTGCCAAAGTGAGGAAAAGAGCATCACTCTAATTTGTCTACTGGTTTAGGTGACCTCCAATTCTAGCACCAGAGTTGAAGGTATAGATTTCAGACACCGACTTAAAATACTTTTTAAAGAAAAGCTATACTGCAACACATTGGTGTTACCATAGGAATTTTAAGATGATAAAAGGGTAAAAACAGACAGCAAAAATGCTAAATAAGAACAAAAAGGACCACTAAAAATGACCAGGCTGGCCTTGAACTCATTATCACGGAGATCTGCCTGCCTCTGCCTCCCAAGTGCTGGGATTAAGGGCGTACATCCCCACTGTCCAAACTGTCGAAAAAAAAATTTTTTTTGAGACAGGGTCTCCCTGTAGCCCCAGCTGGCCTGGAACTTGCTATGTAGACCAGGCTGGCCTTGAACTCACAGGGATCAACCTGCCTCTGCCTCCCAAGTGCTGAGATTAAAGGCATATACCACCACGTCAAGCCCTGTCAAAATTTTTAAGAGCAAACTCTCTGGCAACGGATTCTGAGCAGGTATAACATTAGTTTCAATGGCCACCCATCCAAATAGTGGGAAAAGATACAAGGCCATTCAGTGAACAAAGCCTGACATGTTTAGAACTATTAAAAGGAATTCTTGGGGCTGGAGAGATGGCCTAGTGGTTAGGAACACCGACTGCTCTTGCAGAGGACCTGGGTTCGATCCCCAGCACCCACATGGCGGCTGAGAACCGTCTTTAACTCCAGTTCCAGGGGAATCCGACACCCTCTTCTGACCTCCTCAGGTCAGAAGCCTACAAACAGACAGTACATTCATACACATAAAAAATAAAATTAAAAAAAAAATAAAAATTAAAAAATAAAAGGAATTCTTGTTTAATATAAAAGTTTCCAGACTTATAAAAAAAATCTTTTTTTTTTTTTTGGTCTTTTTGAGACAGGGTCTCCCTTTAGTCCCAGCTGGCCTGGAACTCACTACGTAGACCAGGCTGGCCTTGAATTTACAGAGATCTGCCTGCCCTCTGCCTCCCCAGTACTGGAATTAAAGGTGTGCATCACCACACCCAGCAAAAATCTAAGACACCAAGGCTCATGAAAATAAATCTCTTTGATATTGGTTCTCAGAAAAATCCTATTCACAAAGAGCACCTCCCTTCTTTAACAGTGAAGATGTACTCTAAAAACAGAAGTCTTGGGATTTTTTAAATAGCTCACCCAAACTGGGCCTATTGAACAACTCAGAAGAATAGTTTCAACTGTTAACCAGAGGAAAGGTTTTCAAAGTCTAATAAACTCTCCTCCCCTGATACTGACACATGCAAAATGGAAGACATGTACTGAGAAAAAGTAATGGGAATTCTTTAGTCTCTTTCACCCAGTAGAAAAGAACAGTGCCATTTGATCAGCCTGTTCTAATCATCTTAAAAGATAGCAAGGTAAAACACAAAGGATCTGTATAGAAAGAACTACTTTCTGTAGCTACAACTGATCATACCAGGCAGGGTCACTGCTCTTCAGGATGTGTATTCTCCAGCACCATCTCTATTCAGACACTGGACAGATATGATCAAATACTAATTTTCCTTCAAAACCACCTAATCCTAGATTTTGATCACCTAATTAAAAACGAAACTTGAAGCAATGTAAATCAAAGACCATTGTGTAAAAATTCCAAGTTTGGAGCTCAATCTGAACCACTATAATGTTACAAGGCATAGATTATACTTTTAAAAATGGAAGATATTCCAGAAACCAACTAGGCAAAACCTCTCATTTTAGAAAAGATGAAACTATAATCTGATAGCTTAAAATTTTTGTACAAGGCTGTGCTGTCCAACCCAGTAACCAGCAGCTACAAAGGAATACTTTAAATTTAGTTAAAACCAAGTGACATTAAGGACTGAGGGCACAGTTCAGTTGGCAGACTTATATACCATTCATGAAGCCTTGGGTTTGATCCCCAGCACCAATAAAAGCAGGCTCAGCAGCACTGCCTAGAATTCCAGCACTGGGGAAGTGGAAGCAGGAGGATCCAAGGTCTGCCAGGCCTGGTGGCACACGCCTTTAATCTTTAATCCCAGCACTCGGGAGGCAGCTTCACAATGGGTTAAATTATTGTGGCAGATCTCTGTGAGTTCAAGGCCAGCCTGGTCTACAGAGTGAATTCTAGGCCAGCTGGGGCTGGCTACAGGGAGACCGTCACAAGAAGACGATAAAAAAAAAAAAGTTCAAGGTCCTTCCACAGCATCATGCCAAGTTCAAGGCCAGCCAAGGATTCATGTGACACTATCCCCAAAACAACAAAACCAAAAAACACATTTCAGTTCCTCAGTTGCTGAGTCACATTTCAAATATCCATCAATCGACATCAAGCACATGACTAGTGGCTACTGTACTGAGTAGTGCAGACTCAGATTTCCAAACTGAAGAAAGTGCTGGTCTAGGGTCACCCTCATTAGATTAAGTCTCCTGATCACGTTCCCCTACAGCTCTCCTGGACTGCAGTTAAGAGCGCCGACTGCTCTTACAGAGGACCCGGGTTTGATCCCCAGCACCCACATGGCGGCCGAGAACCGTCTGAAACTCCAATTCCAGGAGAACTCCAGTTCCAGGGGAATCCGACACCCTCTTCTGACCTCCGCGGCATTGCACGACACGGGTGCACAAACCTACATGCAGACAGTACATTCATACACATACAGAAATAAATAAAAATTAAAAAAAAAATTTTAAAAACATAAAAATAATAAAATTTTAAAAAAGGTGTGTGTGTGTGTGTGTGATTACCTCAGGTGGAAAGCAGGAATATTACTGCCTACCCCACCAGAAAGTAGGTGGTATAAATTACATGTATTAATATAGGGAAAGGTACATGTGGAAGATCATGGGAAGCTGAGAATTTAGTAATACAATACTATAAAACATCTTATTAATGGTCAAATTTGTAAACATCTTATACAAACAGTATGCATTTGTGAACAATCGTACTTTAATGCTCCATCTTCAGTGAGCAGATCGTGAGAAAATGGATAAAAAGCAACAACTAAAGAGGTTAAAAAAAAAAAAAAGCCTAACCGAGGAGCCACAAAATACAGTGACCATCCATCATAAATTCCATTAATGAAAGGTTAGCTGGGCATGGTGGTACACGCCTTTAACCCCAGTACTTCTGTGAGTTCAAGGCCAGCCTGGTCTGCATAGTGAGTTCCAGGTCAGTCAGTTGGGGCTACAGGGAGACCCTGTCTCAAAAAAAAAAAAAACCATAAAGGTTAACAGCTACAAGAAACTTCAACAAACAGCTAGGCCAAGCCCCTCACTGTACAGACAGGGAAACTGGGGCTCAGGAACACTCTTCCTTGTCCATTCAACTAAGAGAACAAAGTTTAGAGTGCAGGTTTTCCGGAAGGCCATTGACCTTCCCATCACATGGCCTCTCATGAACCTCCTTGCCTTTTTTCTTCCTTAGCACTTTCCATTATCTCACCAGCATCCAGATAACTACTGATGTAGATAGTTTTCTTGCAGCTGAAATGATTTCAACATCAATTCAATATCCATTCAACTAATACGCATTGTGACTATGGGACCTGTGGTAAGCCGTAGGGTCTATACCTTCAGGAACTTGGTAGCCCAGTGGCAGACAGAAACATAAGTGAACTACTTCAAAGCAGTGTAACAAATGTAGCATGTTAGAGGCGGCTAGTCTATTTATTGCTCTCTATGTGCACCATGCATCTGAGCACTGAGATCAATTGGTTCAGCCACCAATTAAAAGTCATCAATTAATGTGTTTTAGCAAACATTAAGACTAACACTAAAAAATTAATGTGACCTTCCAACTAGGGGGAGATGAGCTGAAAAAGGATAAAGATTAATGGGAGTGGGCGTGGTGGTGCACCCCTGTAATCCAGCACTTGGGAGGCAGAGGCAGGCGGATCTCTGTGAGTTTAAGGCCAACCTGGTCTACAAAGTGAGTTCCAGGACAGCTGGGGCTTCAGGGAGACCCTGTCTCAAAAAGACAAAAAAATAATAGTAATAATAACAATAAAGTAAAATAAAATAAAGATCATTGCCAGTGGAAGCTGTTGAAAGCAATAGAAGTCTAAAACCAAATGAAAACAGCACCTCTGCAACTGACAAGAAAGGGAAACCCTGTAAAATCTGATGATTTACGTGCACAGTCTTGACTGAGTAACAGACCCTAGGGAAATGCCGAAGTTCCACACCCAGTTGTTCCTAGCTCACCACTGCCCACTTCTGGCCAGGACACGAAGCAACCTCTAAACCAGAATTTAAACCCACCTGGGCCTCTGCTGCCCTCCTGTGACAGGAAAGAAACTAACTTTATCACCAAGAAGAGTGGTTTCTTCACCAAAATACAACTGCTCCTAAACTTGGTTCTCTCAGCAGAGGAAATGCACAATCCATTAGATGGCAGCAGAGCTTACAAAGTAACATTTAGGCTGGCAAGTTGCCCATGCTCAGGCTGATAGTCCACATCCACATGCATGCAGGCCAACACTAAGCTGGACTCAGTGGGTCATAAAAAAAATTTTTAATGAGCCAGGTGTGATGTGCACACCTTTAATCCTAGCATTTGGGAGGCAGAGGCAGGCAGATCTCTGTGAGTTCAAGGCCAGCCTGGTCTACAGAGTGAGTTCCAAGCCAGCTGGTGCTACAGGGAGACCCATTCTCAAAAAGACCAAAAAAAAAAAATAATAATAATAATAATAATAATAATATAAATAAATAAATAAATAAATAAATTACATAAAATAATAAATGAATGAATAAGCTGCAGAGCCAGAGAGATAACCCTTCCCATAGGTGCTTGCCACCAAGCCTTACAACCAGAGTTCCACCCCCCTGATCCAACAGTGGCAGGAAGAAAACCAATTTCTGCAGATTGTCCTGTCTTCCACGCATGCCAACATGCAAACATGTGCACACTATTTTTATAAAATGTAATAAAATTTTAAATAATTTTAAGGCCAGGTGTGGTGGCACATACCTTTTAATCCTAGCACTTGGGAGGCAGAGGCAGGCGGATCTCTGTGAGTTCAAGGCCAGCCTGGTCTACAGAGTGAGCTCCAGGCCAGCTGGGACTAAGGGAGACCCATGTCTCAAAAATACCAAAACAAAAATAAAAAATAAAAAAAAAAGAAACTGTTCTTTTTTTGGAAGATTAGATTATCACTTCCAGTTCTTAAAGTTCTCTGTGGTTATGTACACTTGTAATCCCGGCACCGGGAAGGCAAAAGGGGGGCAGGGCACACAAGGTTGCTTGGACTACATGGGTCCTGCCTCAAAACAAAACACAAAGAATTTCTTATGAAGCTTTCTGAATCTCTGAGTACTTCATCTATAAAATGAGAACAGCAAGCTTATCTTTTAAGTTATTCGAAAAGAAACTGATATCAAACAGGAAACATACAAAATACCCAATCAGCATCTTATCTGCTAGCGCTCCTACCTCCTTTGACTCGCATCACTGCTTATTTTAAATGTCACCCTCAAAGTTATACAAAATCAACTACGTTATAGATTTTTATCTAACACTCAACTCTCAATTGAAAAAGTAAGGGTAGCCGAGCGTGGTGGCACACGCCTTTAATCCTAGCACTTCAGGAGGCAGAGCAGGCGGATCTTTGTGAGTAGTTCAAGGCCAGCCTTGTCTACAGGTGAGTCCAGGACAGCTGGGTGTACGGGGGACCCTGTCTCGAAAAGACCAAAAAAAAAAAAAAGAAGAGGAGAGAAAAAGAAGGGTAAGAGCTTGGGAGTGGCTTAGTGGTAAGAGTACCTACTGCTCTTGCAGAAGACCAGGGTTTAATTCCCAGCACCCACATGGCAGCTAAGAAGAATCTTTAAAGCCAGGCATGGTGGCATACTCAGGAGGCAGAGGCAGGCAGATCTCTGTGAGTTCCAGGCCAGCCTGGTCTACAAAGTGAGTTCCAGGCCAACTGGGACTATAGGGAAACCCTGTCTCAAAAAAAAAAAAAAAGTAAGGGTAATATTAGGAAGCAACATGAGAATATAGCTCAACAACATCCTCCCCTCTGACTGGGGAGTTGACTAGGGAATAGACTCAACACTGATATAAAGGGCTTCATGAAAGGGCTGATGTTTTGTTTGTGCTCTACTTTGTCATCTACCTTCTGAGTTAGTATAAATACTGAGAACTGGGCTGGAGAGATAGCCTAGCAGTTAAGAGCACTGACTGCTCTTTGCAGAGGACCTGGGTTCGATCCCCAGCACCCACATGGCGGCTAAGAAACCGTCTGTAACTCCCAATCCAGGAGACTCCAGTTCCAAGGGGAATCCCGGACCCTCTTCTGACCTCTGTGGCATTGCACAATGGGTGCCAAACCTACATGCACAACAGTACACTCATAACATACGAAAATAATAAAAAGTTTTAAAATAATAAATAAAAATACTGAGAACTTAATTGGAAACCACTGTTAACATGTTTTGGCACAGTATAAACATAGCAAACTAAAAACACATAATGAGAGCAAACAAATGTATATTAACAACAAAATTGAGCACAGGCCAGGGTAGGATATGTCAGTGAAGGATGTCTGTGGAATATTCTGGACAACTCTCTAAGAAAAACATTTCAGGGGCTGGAGAGATGGCCTAGCGGTTAAGAGCGCCGACCGCTCTTGCAGAGGACCCGGGTTCGATCCCCAGCACCCACATGGCGGCCGAGAACCGTCCAAAACTCCAATTCCAGGAGAACTCCAGTTCCAGGGGAATCTGAGACCCTCTTCTGACCTCCGCGGCACTGCACGACACGGGTGCACAAACTTGCATGCAGAAAGTACATTCATGCACATACATAAATAAATAAAATTAATAAAAAAAAAATTAAAAAAAAAAAAAGAAAAACATTTCAATGAGTCCAGTACTTTCTTTTTTTTATTTTATTTTATTTTTATTTATGTGTATGAATGTACTGTCTGCATGTAGGTCTGTGCACCCGTGGTGCAATGTCGCGGAGGTCAGAAGAGGGTGTCGGATTCCCCTGGAACTGGAGTTCTGGAATTGGAGTTACAGATGGTTCTCAGCCGCCATGTGGGTGCTGGGGATCGAACCCGGGTCCTCTGCAAGAGCAGTCGGCGCTCTTAACCACTAGGCCATCTCTCCAGCCCCAAGTCCATTACTTTCTATACAATGATTTAACACTGCAATCCGGGACTGAAGATTCTGCTGTACTCTGAGCCCATAATTCCCGACTGAGCAGGTGGCCCTAGGCTGTTAATATGCTCTGCAGTCTACAGTTTCTGCTGAGCCTGCTTTTTTTGTGTGTTTTGCCATAATTTTGAAATACTAAGCTCTTTGTAGCCAAGCCCTCCTCCAATAATGATGGCACTAAGAAAGTAATTCCTCTGATTTGGTGTCTTCCTGAGACTCAAGAGAGGACGGTTGAAATGTGCTCAGTCCCCTTCCTAAGTACACACCATGACTCATCTAGGAAAAACTTTCACAAACCTAGAGTAGCCAATCAGAGGATGTACAGCTTTCCCAACAGTACTTATGGAAAGCCTAAGCACTGCTCCCAATATGGCAAGCCCAGGAAGATCAACACTGGAGGTTGTTTTCTAGCTACACTCAAGCTGCTAAGTGGTCAGAGCTGTTATCCACTGGCCACAACACTCACCAGATTCTCAGTCTCCCACAGCACTTTGTTCTGACCTCTGCTAAACACTCTAACCATGTTGTATTTTAACTGTATCATTATGGGTCTTCTACCTTATTTGAGACAGTCTCATACTGGTATGAGCCCAGGCTGGCCTCCAAATCACTATGCAGATAGTGATGAACCTGACTTCTGATCCTCCTGCATGCACCTCCTGAGTGCTAGGATGACAGGAATGCACCAGCGTGTCTGCTTTATACGGTGCTGGGATGGAGCTCAGGGCCTCACCCATGTTAGGCCTGTACTCTACCAATTAAAATACACCCCCAGCCTTGGTTTTGTTTTTTGAGTCTAGAGCTCATTAAACTGTTCACTTTTAAAGGTGAGAGCCACATTTTACTGTTCTTTGTATATTCCCAGAAACAAGGCTGGGGATGAGAGAGCCAGAGGAAGACAGTTCAAGTCTCACTCAGGTCTCTAAGCTCTGAAGCTGTATTAGGATGGTACAATGAAGTGGTTCTCAAACTCTTTCAATGAATAAACCATTCATCACCTTACCAATACCACAAAAGAATTTTTTTACTTGAACAAACAGAATTGTTTTAAGGCAATAGCAAGGGAAAGGATTTATGTACCACTTCAAGTAACTGATTAACTCCAGCCAGGTAATGAAGCACACTCACAGTGATGCTGCCGCACACACCTTGCAAACAGTCGCTCTGATTCTTGTGATAGATTTCTGATGGCTTTAGCACAAGAACAATAGCTTTCCAAGGAGTGAGAGGAAGAGGCTGATTCCAGGATATGTTTCCCAAAAGCGGCAATTACTTTCTAAGACTCTCTTCCCTTACCACCTGGTAACAATACTAATTGTGTAGTTCGAAGGCAAAGAAGGCAAAGAACAGTCCCTGCATTCATCAGCCAGAGAGCTGCAGAGCACAAAAGCATCAAGGATGAAGGTCACTGACAGGCTGGGAAGAGCCACTGGAGTGCTCTGGGCCCATGTTCTCATACAGCAAGTGTCCAGAATGTTCTGCCTCAGGACTCCACATGGGAGGATTAGGAAGAGTTAGTGAGGTCTTCGTGCGTATTCCTTTCGGCAGTTAGCAGTTTAGTGGTTCTTTAGTTCTTCAGTTGTCCATTGATGCAGTTATGGCGGCATTTATGGAGTCATGTATTTATTCAGATAGATACGTATTTCAGTTAGGCAGGATGGAGTCAGGATGGAGGCAGGAGGCAGGGAGGCAGGGAGGGAGGCAGGGAGGGAGGCAGGGAGGGAGGCAGGGAGGGAGGCAGAGAGAGAGGGAGGGAGGGAGGCAGGGAGGGAGGCAGAGAGAGAGGGAGGGAGGCAGAGAGAGAGGGAGGGAGGCAGAGAGAGAGGGAGGGAGGGAGGCAGAGAGGGAGGGAGGGAGGGAGGGAGAAGCAACATGTTACTAGGGGGAAGACAGAGGGAAGAGGGGGTTCTTTAGCTTCTATCAAAATGACTCAGTGATTCCAGTTCCTCTTATATTCCTCTAGCAGAATTTTACACAAGAGTTGAAGGGTGGGGGTGGCTTCACTGCTAAACAAGGGAATATGGCAAATGAACTGAATGGTATCACATCTGGTTTCAAGTGTTCTCCCAAGTTAATCCAATTTTCCCACTATTTAAGTTTAGCACACATCATTTGAGCTACTCTGAATGCCTACCAGGAAAATAACAACCCAGCATCTAATGTCAGTGGCAATCAAAACTGGAAAAACATCAAAGAACAAATCTAAAAGCCAAGCCTGCCCTTTACATTTCTTCAGAAATCTTTAAGGTACACACCTATAATTCAGCACACAGGAGGCTGGGGTACAAGGCATGCAAGTTTGAGGCCAGCTTGAGCTATACAGTGAGATCTTGTCTGAAAAAAAAAATTAAATAAAATTTTAAAATTCTGAAGTATGCTGGGCATGGTTCCCAGCACTTCAGGGGGCAAGTGGATCTCTAAGTTCAAGGCCAGCCAGGTCTACATAGCGGGTTCCAGACCAGCTGGGGATACAGGGAGACACTGTCTCAAAAAGAACCCCCCCCACACAAAAAAATCTGAAGTACTTTCATAGTTATTAGTGAAACATTACTGTATTAAGTACAGACCAAGATTTACCCTCCGTTATCTTAATGCTTTGCAGAACAATGAGAAGACCAAGGCCACGAACAACAGCACAATAACCATGCTCTTATGAATGCACTCCAGACGACTGGGAAAGACTGCAAGCATCTTCCAGCAGAATGGGAACTGGGCCAACTGCGACCAGAACCAGCCCTCCTAATCCCTGCTCACAGCAACCACACAAGGGCTGTGCTCATCACTTACATTCGCCAGTCTCCAATTCCTCCATTAAGTAAACGGGACCAATTCAGCCAACGAAGTTCATGACAACAAGATGCAGGATGGTGCTGGCAAAGAGGAAGTCAGCAAAAGCCCGCTCTGGGGAGATGCCTTGGAAATCCGCTTTGTTCTGTGGGTTGATCTGTATTCTCAGGCAAACTAGGTAAGAAACAAAACACAAAAGTCAACATCTAGGAGTATAAAACAAAGGACTGCTAAAGAATACACAAACACATCTTGGGGCTGGAGAGATGGCCTAGCGGTTAAGAGCACCGACTGCTCTTGCAGAGGACCCGGGTTCGATCCCCAGCACCCACATGGCGGCTGAGAACCGTCTGTAACTCCAGTTCCAGGGGAATCCGAGACCCTCTTCTGACCTCCGCGGCTTTGCACGACACGGGTGCACAAACCTACATGCAGACAGTACACTCATACACATAAAAAATAAATAAANCTAGGGATTGAACTCCGGTTGTTAGGGCTTTGTTTGTAGGAAATTTACCATTGAGCCACCTCAGTGTCTTATTTTAGGGTTATATATTTTAAAAAATTTTTTATTTTAATTTTGTATGTTGGAAATGGTACTGGTCTGCGTGTAGGTTTGTGCAACCGGTTCGTGCCAATGCTGCGGATTCAAAAGAGGGTGTCCGGATTCCCCTGGAGCTGGAGTGGTTAAGAGAGGTTCTCAGCCACCAGTAGCGGATGCTGGGGATGCAAACCTGGTCCTCTGCAAGAGCAGTCAGTCTCTTAACCACTATCCATCTCTCCAGCCCGTAGGTTTGATATTTGACTTTTTCGAGACAAGGGTCTCCCTGTAGTCTCCAGGTCCGGAATTACTCTTAACCAGGCTAGCCTGGACTCACAAAGATCACGCCTGCCTCTGCCTCCAAGTGCTAGGATGTAAAGGCTGGTGAGCCACCAACCTCGGGCTAGTTGAATTTTTACATAGGGCCATTGTAGCTTAAGGTTTGCCTGTGAACTTTTCTGGTTGTTGAGATGACCTTGAAGTGATTATCTTTAGCCCTCAAAAACTGCCGCTGGGCTGGTCCGGATTAAGGCTTGTACACCATGCCGGTTTGGGATGAGTTTGTTTTAGTTTTTCTTTCGTTTTGTTTTTTTTTTAAATTTTTGTGTATTTTTAAGGGATTTACAATAAATGACAAAGCACTGTTTGCAGAAAACACTGATGTTACTCAGTATGTCATACAATTAAGTAATTGGTTCGCATTGTTGCAAGTATCTATGTCCAATTTTTGAACAACCCAAGGTTCCCAAGCCAGTTTGGAGAAGCTTGTATGCACAGGCATGTTATCAATCAGGGTGTCCAGACTACATTCCTGTGTCTCGTGATCACCCCAGCGCTCACACACCCAACAATTCTACCACGCCACGCCCCTTCCGCAGTTGTGTCCCGTGGGCTTTGGGAAAGGGGCACAAGTGGGTGAGAAGAAAAACAGTCAACTTCTCGGAGTATGTATTTTGACTCAGTGCTGTTCAGGTTGTTCTCTTCATGGATTGTCAGCTTCGCAGTGATACCCTTTTCAGTCAGACTAACAAAGCTCAAGCCGATTATTGGATGTACAGGCTTGAAGCATACCTCATGATTGTGTCCAAGCTAAGGCTGATGACGCATAGGACACAGATGCTTTGGAGTGAATGCTAATCTGCAAACTGTGGTTTTTCTATAAGGGGTGACAAGTTCTTGTTTGGCTAATAACATCGCCTAACCACTAAGGACATAAACTTGTGGCATCGCTGGGAGTTTATTCCTCCAAGGAGAGTGCTAATAGCCAAATAGTTTTTGGATATAAATAGACAACTTGGCTGCCCACTGTTTGCACAGAATTCCAGGCTGTTGAGGTGTAGCTGAGATTTTCAGGGAGTCTTGTTTGCTCAGGGAGACCAATATTTTGGTATCATTGCTTTGCGCCTTTGGATAAGCACTATCTAAGGCATTTCAGAGGCCATTGTACGCAGCAAGTGACGTCTCATAACATTTTTCATGCTCAATCATGTCTTCGACAACAGGGACTTACTGCCTTTCTCTTGATATGATCCCACTTATAGGCAAAGGCCTTTATAATTTGTGGGGGGGGGCGGGTTTTGAATCCCTAGCCAACATCTCTAGGCAGAATAATATTCATTGCTTGTGTCAGAGCTTTCCTGTGTAATATATTTGGCTTAATTAACAACTTATAAACACTTTTACTATTGAATTTGGCTCTAGATAGAAAATTATCCTTTCACAGTTCCATGCCTATCAATCAGTTAATACGTTGTGCCTGTTTTTAGGAATTACCACTGTAACAATGGCTCTATTTACAGTTTGGAGTGGTTTCATACCATCTTCTTCCTTCCTTCCCTCCTCCCTCCCTCCTCCTCCTTCTTCCTTCCTTCCTTTTTTTTTTTTTTTTTAAATCGTCTTATTCTGGTAGTCCAGGCTGGCCTCAAACTTGAGAGTACAGGTATATGCTGATGGGCCTGGCTGTTTTGCCTAGTTTTAAGGTTTATCTATATGGAATTATCTAGCGTGTACATTTTGTGTCTGGATTGTGCTGTTTAACATATCCCAAAATTCATCTATTTCCTTTTCATTGCCATATAGTATTCTGTGTCTGCATATCCCTTAGTTTATCCTTTACACTCTTAGTAGACATTCATAGCATTGCCAGCTCAGGGCCATCACAGGTTGTCAGTTCATAGACCTCTGTTTTGGCATATGTACGCATTCATTTTGTTGGAGTAGAATTGTGTGATAGGATGTGTTTGTGTATTCTTTTTTGTTAAATTTTTATTTAGTTATTTATTTATTTATTTATTTTTTTTTTGTTATCGTTTTTCGAGACAAAGGGTCTCCCTGTAGCCCCAGCTTGTCCGGGAACTCGCTCTGTAAGAGCAGGCTGGCCTGGACTTCACAAAGATCCCCGCTGCCTCGCTGCCTCCCAAGTGCTAGGATTAAAGGCGTCCGCCACCACGCCCCAAATTTAAAAAAAAAAAAAAAGAAAACTAAAAAAACTCATCCCAAACCAGGCATGGTGGTACAAGCCTATAACGCCAGCAGTTTTGAGGCTACAAGATAATCACTTCAAGGTCATCCTCAACAACACAGAAAGTTCAAGGCCAACCTCAGCTACATGAGCCCTATGTCAAAAATATAAACCTAGCCAGGCGTGGTGGCGCACGCCTTTAATCCTAGCACTTGGGAGGCAGAGGCAGGCGGATCTTTGTGAGTTCAAGGCTAGCCTGGTCTACAGAGTAAATTCCAGGACAGCTGGGACTACAGGGAGACCCTGTCTCGAAAAGATCATATATAAACCTACGGGCTGGAGAGATGGCCTAGTGGTTAAGAGCACTGACTGCTCTTGCAGAGGACCAGGTTTGATCCCCAGCATCCGCATGGTGGCTGAGAACCATCTTTAACTCCAGCTCCAGGGGAATCCGACACCCTCTTCTGACCTCCGCAGCATTGCACGACACGGGTGCACAAACCTACACGCAGACAGTACATTCATACACATACAAAAGTAAATAAAAAATTTTTTAAATATATAAACCTAAAATAAGACTGAGGTGGCTCAATGAGTAAATTTCCTAACAAAGCCTAACAACCGGAGTTCAGTCCCTAGTACCCATATGATGGATGGACAGGACCAATACCAGAGTTGCTTCCTGACCTCCATGTGGCATGTGCATGCACGCATAAATGAGCATATGCACACACACATACAAAAACTAAATAAATGCAAAATATGTATATGTACACATACATATATCTCCAAAGCCTAAGACCTCTCTTAGCTCACTGATTAAAAGTTTCTAATTTATACCTAGGGATATAATCCAAGCAATAACACGAGCTGGGCTGAATGACAAAGCTAAAAACCATGAATCATTTTCTAACAGAGTCTGTGTATAATACACAGCAGAGAGCATAAGCATAGCTGCTCACTCACGAGGGCCTCATAGCTCTAGATAAACTAGATTTGATGAGGTTCTAGCAGCCCCTTATCTGGAACTCTCCATGGCCACATTTCCAGGGCTTAAAGGCCCTAACAAAGGCACATTACCACCATGACCTGACACTAAAAGGAAGCTCTAGAGGACACTTTGCTGAGATACTTTCATGGTTGTGATAAAATATTCCACCTGCTTCAGGCTAGTGGAATCCACTCCAGTACTAACAAAGATCCATTCAAAGGCATGCGAACTCTCAGACTAGCTCTCTAGAGCTCATGGCCATAGCAACTGCTTTCCTCATGCAAGTGCATTGATCCTTTCAGGTACACAGTTCCTTCAAAATACAAAGGACATCACTGAAGTGAGGGGAATCAATTAGTCTTGCTGTGCACAGTATAGCTATACTGTGAGATGGTAATTGCCAATATTACATAATATTTAAAATGTTTTTATCTTTTGACTAATCAGTATCTTACAAAACAATCTAATGACATATTTGTAAAATTGAAGAAAAAAAAAGTCTAAATGTCATCAGAAGATGAATTAAATTATAGTATGAACCTGCAGTGAAATTCTATACAATTATTCAGAACAGGGTAAATTCTCTGTACACTGAAAAGTAAATCTATTCTACACTTACCTTTAAGTGGGGAAAAAAAAAACTGTCACATTCCATAGATCTTTTTTTTAATGTAGGTGTCCGTGGTGTTGTATGGTATATGTATGTGTGCACCTGTGCATGAGGGTGCATATACATGTACTTGTGTATGTGTGGAAGCCAAAGGTGGACATCAGGCTTTGTTTTTTGAGACAGTCTCTTCAGTGAACCTGAAGCTCATGAGCTGGATCCACCAATCTCTGCCCCTCCCCTAGCTGGGGTTACAAAATATGCAATATGTGCTGGGGATCTGAACCCAAGTCCTTGTGATTGTACAGTAATCACTTTACCAACTGAGCTATTGCCTCAGGTTCCACATTTCTCTTGTTAAAACTTTAACTTATATATAACTATTATGCATTTGTGTGTGTGTACATATGTGTTATTTTATATATATTTTATCATTTGTTTTAGAATCTACAAAAAATTCAAGAGAAACTATTATCAGTAGAAAATGGGGTAGTGGGCGGGGGGGAATATTAGAGAAGGAGAAAAGCTATGAAGCGGATAAGGTCATGGACCAATGTTAACCTTATAATGACCATGATCAGTTGGGGCTGGAGAGATGGCCTAGCGGTTAAGAGCGCCGACCGCTCTTACAGAGGACCCAGGTTCGATCCCCAGCACCCACATGGCGGCTGAGAACCGTCTGAAACTCCAATTCCAGGAGAACTCCAGTTCCAGGGGAATCCGAGACCCTCTTCTGACCTCCGCGGCATTGCACGACACGGGTGCACAAACTTGCATGCAGACAGTACATTCATACACAGACAGAAATAAATAAAATTAATAAAAAAAAAAATAATAATGACCATGATCAGTCAAGTGAATTCATTAACTGCAAGACTCAGGGCCCCACGAGGATGGAAAGCTTCCCAGAGGTCATCAAGAGGCAGCAGGATAGGTACACTGGGGGAGGCTCCAAACGCAACTTGGCAAGTTTTCCCAACTATACAAACCATTCCCAGAATATGATAAGCCGCCCTCCAAGACAAATGTGCCACAGTCCTCAGCTGCCCATGAACAGAAAAGGTAAGAAAATCTGCCTCCCCAAAAAGCTCTACAAATAGGCCTTCAGCACCTCCCTGAGTACTTCCAAAGCCGGCATTTATTCCCCCACCTCCTAAAACAACCTGTTCCCTTTCAGTAGTTCTAATTTAATCTAACTCCTTAAATGCTCACTTGCTCAGCGAAATATTTACCAAGCATGTACTACAAGGCACATTATCGGGCACCGGGAATAAGGCACAGAGCAAGACAGGCAAATCTGGCTCTCAAAGAACTTATGTGTCCATGAAGAGAAACACAAGCATTACAAGTCAGCCAATACACAAATTCTGGGCAGCAAGGTTTGTATGTAGAAAATAAAGCTGAGGGGTGGGAGAGATGGCCTACCAGTTAAGAGCACTGACTGCTCTTGCAGAGGACCCGGTTCGATCCCCAGCACCCACATGGCGGCTGAGAACCGTCTTTAACTCCAGTTCCAAGGGAATTGCACGACACGGGTGCACAAACCTACATGCAGACAGTACATTCAAACACATACAAAAATAAATAAAATTTTAAAAAATTAAAAAAAAAAGAAAAGAAAGCTGGATAAAAAGAGTGACTAGAAAGGTATTTTTTTTAAGCCGGGCGTGGTAGTGCATGCCTTTAATCCCAGCACTCAGGAGACTGGGGCAGGTGGATCTCTGTGAGTTCAAGGCCAGCCTGGTCTATAGAGCGAGTTCCAGGCCAGCTGGAGACAGGGAGATCCTGTCTCAAAAATACAAAAAGGTATTTTTTATCTAATAGTCATTTTTTTTTTAAATACTGCTCTTCTGTGAGTTCAAGTCCAGCCTGGTCTACATAGAGAGCTCCAGGCCAGCAAGGACTAAAAAGACAAAAAACAAAAACAAAAAAAACTGCTAAAAACTAATATCTAAAGGATAAAGAGCCAACCCATGTAAAGATCTGGGCACAGAGCAATCAAGAGAGTAAAAAGTCTTGACATGTCTTAGGTATTAACATTGGACTACCCAGATGTCGGTAATCACAGAAGACAAACCCTGGGGGCTGTGCAAGCTAGGAAAAGCATTTGGAATTAGTTCTAAGGGCAATGGAACAGCATCTCAAGGGTTTGAGTTAGCTGCCTGACATAAATGACTAACTTTTTTATTTTATTTTATTTTATTTATATAATGTACTGTCTGCATGTAGGTCTGTGCACCCGTGTCATGCAATACCGCAGAGGTCAGAAGAGGGTGTCAGATTCCCCTGGAACTGGAGTTCTCCTGGAATTGGAGTTACAGACGGTTCTCAGCCGCCATGTGGGTGCTGGGGATCAAACCAGGGTCCTCTGCAAGAGCAGTCAGTGCTCTTAACTGCTAGGCCATCTCTCCAGCCCCATGACTAACTTTTTTATAGCTGATAGAACTGCAATGTGTTTGCAGGACTGAAGAGAATTACTTGGGAAGTGAAGAGCTCAGTCTCAAGGCAGGGAGAAATGAAAGAGACAGATACAAGATGTATTTTGGAGAAGACAAAGCTTGCTACTCATGAAATGGATATGGGAGATAAGAGAAATTACGGAACCAGGGAGACCCCCTAAATATCAGTTGATGGCTTAGCCAGGAAGGTTCCATTTGAGACATATAAACTTGAAAGATAGAGCACACATCAAGCAGAGAAGTTAAGTCAGGAACTAGATTTAGAAATTTGGAATTCAGGGACACGTCCAAACTAAAAGTATAAGTAACACAATAACTGCAGACACACAGATGTGTCTTAAATTCACACTGAAATACAAAATGAAGGCATGTGGAACGATGCTCTCGGACAGAAAAGGCCCCAGCACAGGGGGGAGGAAAGCCGGCACCAGGAGGACACGCAAACAGTGTTCAGTGCTAAGAGCGGCTGAGCAGTCACGCAGGCGAGACGATGACCACTGGATTTAGCAACAGGCAATAATCTGAGGAAAACAGTGAGGACAGACCACCACCACAAGCACCTTAAGGAATAAACGGAAAGAGAAACAGTAACTATTCTTTCAAGACATTCTATGATGGTGGAGATAGATGGTTGCTAAAGAGTGCCTGAGGTCAAATGGAAATTTTTTTAATTAAGACAACATTACGACATGTTTGAAAGACGATGATCCAACAGAGAAACTGATGCAGAATGGAAGGATAACTGCAGAAACTAAGTTTCTCAGCCATCAAGAGAAGACTGGCTCCTGAAAACAGGTTAAAAACCTGGCTGTCGGGGCTGGAGAGATGGCTCAGTGGTTACGAGCTCCAACTGCTCTTGCGGAGGACCAGGGTTCGATTCCCAGCCCACATGGTGGCTAAGAACTGTCTTTAAGCCAGGCTTGGTGGTGCATGCCTTTAATCCTAGCACTCGGGAGGCAGAAGCAGGCAGATCTCTCTGAGTTCAAGGCCAGCCTGATCTACATAGTGAGTTACAGCCCAGCTGGGGCTACATGGAGACCCTGTCTCAAAAAAAAAAAAAAGACAAAGACTTGAGGTCCTGGCCGTGACATGAATCATGAATACAGGGATTACAGCACACCGTAGGGGGAAGAAGCCAGACGCCAGACAATATGGATACAGGAGCAGACAGACTGCTGTGACTGTGACTACGTGCAAGATGAAGGGCCTCCTGGCTACTTTTATTTATTAAAAAAAAAAAAAAAACCAAGACTGTGAATAAGGAAAATAAGAAATGGAGAAAAGTGTGAGAAGTTCTGGGCTGGAGAGATGGCCTAGCGGTTGAAAGAGCGCCACCGCTCTTACAGAGTACCGGGGTTCAATATCCCCACCAATCCACATGGCAGCCCGAGAATGTCTGAAACCCAATTCCAGGAGAACTCCCCAGTTCCAGGGGAATCCGACACCTCTTCTGACCTCGCGGCATATGCACGAACACGGTGCACAAAACTTGCATGCAGGCAGTACATTCAACACACACAGAAATAAATAAACAATTAAAAAATTTTTTTAAAAAGTGTGAGAAGTTCTGAAACACATTTTGGGAAAGTGAACATGGCAGGGACACACTGTAAACTACTGGCAGGGCTGGAGTGCAAGTCATGTTCTTTTTTTTTGGGGGGGGGTCTTTTTGAGACAAAGTCTCCCTTTAGTCTCAGCTAGCCTGGAGCTTGCTATGTAGACCAGGCTGGCCTTGAACTCACAGAGATCCCCCTGCCCCTGCCCCTGCCCCTGCCCCTGCCCCTGCCCCTGCCCCTGCCTCTGCCTCTGCCTCCCAAGTGCTGGGATTAAAGGAGTGCACCACCATGCCCAGCTCACCAGTCATGCTTCTTAAATCACACCCACACACCACCCCAGTTACCTGCCTGTATCTCCCACTAGGCTGTAAGATTAGGGACCATGTCTGCATTCTTCACAGTTGAAGGGTTTTCTTTTTTTTTTTTTTTTTTTTTTGTTTTTTTTTTTTTTTTTTTTTGGTCTTTTCAAGACAGGGTCTCCCTGTAGCCCCAGCTGTCCTGGAACTCACTCTGTAGACCAGGCTGGCCTTGAACTCACAAAGATCCGCCTGCCTCTGCCTCTGCCTCTGCCTCCCAAGAGCTAGGATTAAAGGCGTGCGCCACCACGCCCAGCTCAGTCTTCACAGTTGAATCCCTAACACATTAGCAGAGAAATTAGCAAATATTACTCAATATTCCTTAAATTAAGACATGTGTGCTCACAATATGATATGTACAATGTTAAGCACCAAGAGTACAGAAATGAAAGACAGCCCTGCCCTCACCTTCCAGAGGACAGACAGACATAAGAAATACAGCATGAGGCAGAATTGCCATCCTCTTCTTTACTGCCCCCAAGAAGAGTGAATCACAAACAAGAAACCTAGATCAGCTAGCAGAGTCAAGACAGGTCCGTCCAAAGAAGGAAGCACTTGAATTGCCAGGTCTAAGAAGTCAAGGAATTTGTGAAGACAGTCAAATCAGTGTAGAATGATAGCGTGAGACACTAACGCTCAGGGAAAGGCAAATAACTCATTAACACAGGAGGAAAAGGTGCACAGAGGGTGATGAAGAGGGAGATTTCAATGAGGCTGGCTCACAAAAGAAGTTATGTGCCATGAAAAAACTTATAACTACTTTGGGAACCACAGACAAATATAGTCTAGTATAATCAGATTTGCAAGTCAAATCAAGCCTGCAAACATAGAAGACAGACTAGGATGCCAGAGGTCAGAGGGCATTAAGAAGCCTAAGGCTCACAGATCAAAAAGAACAACAGCTAGGATACTCCGACAATCAGCCACAGAAACAGCCACCTTCCAGTCTCCTGGATAGCAGTTTGAGAGGTAACATTAAGACCCTCAAATCTGGGCTGGAGAGATGGCCTAGTGGTTAAGAGCGCTGACCGCTCTTACAGAGGACCCGGGTTCGATCCCCAGCACCCACATGGCGGCAGAGAACCATCTGAAACTCCAGTTCCAGGAGAACTCCAGTTCCAGGGGAATCGGACACCCTCTTCTGACCTCCGCGGCATTGCACGACACGGGTGCACAAACTTGCATGCAGACGGTACATTCATACACATACAGAAATAAATAAAATTTAAAAAAAAAAGACCCTCAAATCTAACAGACAATCCCAAAGTAGTGCTGGATCCCAGTCCCCATAAGCAATGGCTTCCTTGGACAGAAAACACTCTGGACTAGCTCTCCTTGTTTCAAATTCAAAATCCTTTTGGATTTGTTAACTAAGGGTAATAAAATCCTATTTTTTAAATTTCTCGTTTACTTATGTGTGTGTATGTAGTGACTGTGGTATATATGTCTATGATGTGTGTGCATGTGTGTGTGCAGGTACGCATGCCTTTGTGCACATGCTTTCAGACGCTAGGCTTGAGGGCGTCAGGTCCTCTGCTCTGTCACTCTCTGCTGTATTCTTCTGAGACAGGGTCTCCGTCACTCTGGAGATGGGTTGGCAGCCATCCTCCCATCTCTGCAGCACGCCATCCCACCTCCTAGCACTGGGATTACAAGTGCTCACAGCCATGCCTGGGTTTTTAAGTGGATGCTGGAGATTTGATCATAGGTCTTCATGCTTACACAGCAAGCACTCTAACCCGCTGACCCACTTCTCTTTTTTTAATTTTTATGTGTATAAATATTTTACCTAAATGTATGTATGTAAGTGCACCTGTGTTGCACAGAACTGCAGAGGCCAGAAGAGGGTGTCGGATCCCCTGGAATTGGAGTTACAAAGTGTTGTAAGCTGCCATGTGGGTGCTGGGAACTGAACATGCATCCTCTGGAAAAGCAGCCCTTGCTCTTAACCAGGGAGCCAGCTCTCCAGCCCCTACTGACCCACTTCTTTAGCAAAAAAACTGTTTCACAGGTTAAGGAACAAAATAGACTAAAGTTGAAAAGTGACAAAACTGATTTCACTGGCTAGGGATATGGTTCAGTGGTAGAGCACTTGCCTAGTAAGTCTTGTTTTTAACTAGACTTATTTTAAGTAACATACTTACTATTTTCCACTTATCCTCCCTAAATAGTACTTGAAATGAGCAGAGATTTCAGTTAGGTAAAAAAGGAAACTGAAAAGACTGCCAATATCGGAATATTGCTCTAAAAAAGGGACAGCTGTCCTCCTCTACTGACAGTTAACTGTAAGATAAACAGTCAGCTGATGAGGATGTGTGAGATGTGGAAGAAAAAAAATTCTCCCTCCAAGGTTCTTTTAAACCTTCTATACTATACTGCTGAGCTCCCATCTCCTATGGCAATTTCCTAACTCAGGCTTCTTTCTAAGCCCATGAGTAAGTCTCCCTGCCATGAGGAAAAGCAGACAGCAACTACAGCATTAGCCCAAATAATGGGCCTTTTAAAAGCCTGACAGACAGCAGCTAGGACTGGAGAGATGGCTCAGCAGTTAAGAGCACTGGCTGCTCTTCCAGAAGACTGATGATTCAGTTCCCAACACTCACATGGTAGCTAACAA
The DNA here is from genome assembly GCA_009823505.1 of Rhizomys pruinosus. Classification (NCBI taxonomy): domain Eukaryota; kingdom Metazoa; phylum Chordata; class Mammalia; order Rodentia; family Spalacidae; genus Rhizomys; species Rhizomys pruinosus. The sequence continues at coordinate 709,764 of VZQC01015689.1, forward strand.
CTATCTGTAACTCCAGTTCCAGAGGGCTCAACACCCTCTTCTGGGCTCCGTGGGCATTGCACTGACATATTTGAGCAAAACACCCATACACATAAAATAAATAATGTTTTATTTTAAAGTTTGACAGTAGCATTCTAAATTGATTTAAAATGCAATGACTAATGTGCAAAGACCTCAAGCTAAATTAACATGTGCAAAAGGAATAACCTGCCAAAAAGAATCAAGAGACTGGAACTAAAGAACTTCCTCCTGTGCTGGTCTGAATGAGAAATGCCCCCACAGGCTCAAATATCTGAATACTTGGTCCCAGCTGGTGGCACTGTTTGGGGAGATTTGGGAGCCACAGCCTTGCTGGAGGACGCGTGTCACTGGAGGTGGGGCTCTCATGGTCCTACAGCCTCATCCTACTTTCAGTCTGCTCTCCACTTTTTGCTGCCACTGAAGATGTGATCTCTCAGCTTCCTGCTCCTGCCATCACGCCTCTCCACTCTTACCCCTCTGGAACCATAAACCAAAACAAACATTTTCATCTGTAAGTTCCTTTGGGTCACGGTGCTTTACCACAGCCCATTCCTCCCATTCATCCTAAACCAATTTTAACTCTATTCTTTTCTTCCAAAACTAAGTACCATTGTTGCTTCGGTGGTTGGTTTTTGTTTTATGTTTTTATTTACGTAATTTATCTTGTGCACATGTGTAAGCCCATATGTGTGGTAGTCAGGTGACAATCTGCAGTAGTCAGTTACCTCCCTTCACCATGGGGCTCAAACTCAGAACCTTAGACTTCGTGGCAACTGCCTTTACCCACTGAGTCATCTTCCTGGCCCATGTTCTTTTAATTCTCAGATGATCCATTACTTACAGTAATAGGCCTGCCACAAAGTTCCCTCCAGCACTCAGGACCACCTAATCCTTCAGAATCCTCCAACATAATTTCCTGCAATCTCCTTTCTCAATCAAACTGGCCCCCTCTGTTCTAATAAAAATCATCACAGAAAAGTCAGAAACTCTAACACTACAAATAGGTATCATAATTTTCGGTTACTGGTAATATAGTTCTCAATAATCTGAATATAGACTTAACATCCAAATTTCAAAATTTTCATTTTGAAAAAGTTTCCTCCGGGTGTGGTGGCACATGCTTTTAATCCTAGAACTTAGGAGGCAGAGGCAGGTGGATCTTTGTGAGTTCAAGGCCAGCCTGGTCTACAGAGTGAGTTCCAGGACAGCCAGAGCTACAGGGAGACCCTGTCTCAAAAAGACAAAAAAAAAAAAAGTTTCCAGGTGATGAGCTGGGCAAGTATAGGAGGCAAAATTTAGTAAACTTAATTCTGTCAAAAGAAATACGGCAGCTGGGCATGATGGTGCCATGATTTTAAGCCCAGCACTCTAGAGGCAGGCAGATCCCTGTGTTTCAGATCAGGTCTATATAGTGAGTTCCAGGCCAGCCAGGGCTACACAGTGAGACCCTATCTCCAAACAACAAAATACAAAAAAATGGGATTTGGGGACTTAGCTCAGTTGTAAAATACCTTTGAATTGGGTGTGGGTAGGGGTTAAGCAAACGATACTTTCTATGGCAACAACAAATAGCCATGAATCCCCTTCTCTCGAACGCAATCGAACTTATCTCGTCCTATTACTTGCTAGCTAAAAGATTTGGAAATCTAATACCAAGTCTACCCAATAGGTGAGCTCTGGGTTCAGTGAGAAACCTGTCTCAAAATACTAAAGCATAAGGTGGTGAGCAATAGAGGAAAATATCAACATTTATTTCTGGTCTCCACATGTGCACACATGCAATCACGCTTCACACAGATATGCACACTATTCATATACACACACAAACACACAAAATAATATTTGAGATTTAAAAAAAAAAAGTACTTGGCCAGGCGTGATGGCAGGTGGATCTCTGAGAGACTGAGGCCAGCCTACTTGGAGAGTTCCTGACCCGCTGGGGCTCCTAGGAGACCCTGTTTCGAAAAACTAAAAAGTAATGTTTTTAAAAGTCTACCAATTTTAAACTTATTTAAGCTACGAGAAAGTTGGAATGGATTTTTTCCTTAGACCACTATGCAGTGCAGTGGATCGCTAAAAGCCAAGAGAGAGTTTCTTTGCTCATTTAATTCCAGGTCCTGAGCCCCAATTTACTGGATCCCAAGAAAAGAATCTTTGCAAACCAGGCATAACTTCCTAGAGCGACGGCCGGCTACAAACTACGAAAGAGGGCTGTGAAGGCTAGGCTGCGAGCCGAAGTAGATGATCAGCAGGGTTTTAGAGTATTACCCGCCAGGATGAAGCTGCCCACACACGAGATGAAGCCGGAGAGGAAAGAGTTGAAGGGGAAGGTCCCCACTAGGAGACAGTAGCCGAACTGCAGCGCGCCGGTCAGCAGGATGTAAAGCAAATACGCGTCCAGCAACTTCAGCCGCTGCGGAGTGGAGCTCAAGTACTCTTCGAGGAACCGCGAGATGACTGATACCACCGAAGCCGACATGGCGAACGCTGGACCCCTGACAAGAAGTCCCGAACACCAGACCCAAAGAAGCAGACGGCCACGGTAGATGGCGGCTTGCGCGTGCGCGCTGGCGCGGCCTAGCCACGCCCACAACCACGTGTTCCAATTGCGCAGGCGTAGAGGCAGACCAAGGCCTGGCCCAACTGATGCGCAGGCGCAGAATGCATCCACAGAATGAGAACTACAGCCGGAAATAAGCTAATGCGTCTGTGCAAGGGTTCTGTCACAGAGGGAGAGACGTGTACTCTCTTTATTTCCGCCTTCCCTGAAGTTGACGCCCACTGTTGCTCAGGCAACAGGGTCTGTGAGAGGAAGAGTGGGAGCGGTTTATCAGGCGACCGCGTAGCTCACCAGAGAGTTCCGGCTCTCTTCGGTCCGCCTACCCTGGAAGATCCAAAGTTGGAGTCTGCGTGGAGACAAAGCTTGGCGGTCTCGGGGTTCAACCAGCCGGGCCTAGTTCTATTCAGAGTCTGTCTGCAGATACAAATTACAGGTCGGTAGAGCAAGTCAAGTTCCTCCGCTGTGAGAGCTATGCTAAGCCCTGAGCAGGGACCAGTTTATAATGCAGGGTGAGGGAGGGGAGGTTACCTCTTCGGGACCGTGAATTAGAAGTCTGGATCTGGCCCTGCAGAAGAACCTAAGTCCTCAGGTATTCATTCATCCAGTCATTCGGCAAACGTTTATATGGTACCTAGAGGGCCAAGAACTTTGGGTTAAGTTGTAGGGACTTTCAGGTCAACCAAACACAGTCACCGCCTTGAAAGAGGAGGTAGTTGAGGAACTGTCACTTGTGGCCGTCTGCTTCTTCTTCAGGTCCAGTACATCAGTCACAACAATCAGGCCCGAACTGACGTCTTAAACCTGTTGTAATATCCCACAATGTCAGAGCCGAAAGGGCTGCAGAAGCATATCTGGTTTAACCTACCCTCTCCAAACCATTTTGTAGAAGATTCTGAAATGAAGATTTCAGGTTTTGCGTTTTATCAAGTGCAGTTAACTTTCTAGCGTCAGAAAAATCTGAAAGAAAAAAATGAAAGCCAGAGGCTTTCATTGCTCTTATAATTTCACACGAATCTGACCTTCGAAACCTAGTATCACCTTTCAGTTGAAAAGTCTCTCTGCACATAAGCAGGTACTTTATTTCAACATTTAAGTAACTTTTAACTGCCCTAGTTAGGTACATGAGCAAAATGTCTAAAACAGCATTCCCTTAACGTCACCCGTTATTTGCATTTAGACTAGAACACAGAATCAAGAAACACCATGAGCAAAGCCTTGCTTAGAATAAATTAGGAAAATCATCCATGTTCTTTGAAAGCTTTACGGTCTAGTTCAGATTCCAAGCCAAGGAGATTTGCACTAGTTCAAAACTTAAATTCAGCCTAAGAGCTCTTCTGATAATGTGAGGGGATCAGGCAAAGAAGGATGAGACAACTCGAGCCTACTCAATAGAAAATGACAGCCACAGCAGTGTCTCTGACATCTTACCTCTCCTCTCTGCTTCATTACAAGTAGGAGGGTAGCTTTCTCACTGGTATTCTACTTCAGACTTAACAGGCTAGGCTGGTGGTTTTTATTATTCAAGAGTGAATTCCTCAAGGGGTTTCTAGTCCATCATTCAGGCTCCTTTCAGCAGTTTCTTCCATATGTTTCACAGTCTTTGATCCTTGTTAACCACCATCATTAACATATCTGCGGGAACTCCCACAGGAGGCAAACAGAAGAGATGAAAAGAATCAAAATCACTTATCGAATGCATCTTTTTCTGAGATCTGCAAAGGCATACCAATATAATGAACTTAATTTTTTCTGAACTACCTCAAATAATGATAAGAAAAGTCTTGTCCTTTGATCAACTAATTTTGCCCTATCAATAGTATATAATACTGATGTTGGTCTTTTTTTTTTTTGGTCTTTTTAAGACAGGGTCTCACTGTAGCCCCAGCTGTCCTGGAACTCACTCTGTAGACCAGGCTGGCCTTGAACTCACAAAGATCCACCTGTCTCTGCCTCCCGAGTGCTAGGATCAAAGGCGTGCGCCACCACACCCAGCAAGTTTGGAGTTTTCTAATCAAAGTCCTAGTCAAGCAACAAACGTCTTCCGTGAACCCATATTCCCTTGACCCTCCAGTCCCACTTACAGACTTTCATCTGATTTCCTTCTCTCCCATAAAAGCTTTAGTCTTGTCCCTTCCCTGGCAATAGAAAAAGAATCTGCTGTATCTTCCTTTACAAAAGCATCATTTATCCTTGGTAGGGAGTTAAAAATTATTAAACTCCCTATAACAGGGAATGGAAAGCATCAATGTTGGAGCAACACTACACCGTTGAAGAGAATTGTCTGTACTGATGAAACTATCCGCCAATCAGTATGAGAATAGCAGTGTGGCTAACCAAGAAACTGAAATATAGCTAGGAGAAAGCAAGGACATTTTACTTGATTTTTGTTCATTTAACACTAAGCCAGGGGTTAGAGATGACTCAGCAGTTAGGATCATTTACTGCTCTTGCAGAGAGCCTGAGTTCAGTTCCCTGTACCCATGTCAGACAGTTTACAACCACCTATCATAACTCTAGCTCCAGGGACTCCGACACCCCTTCTGGCTTCCATGGGCACCCACATTCATATGCACACACCCACACCCAGACACACACGTAATTAAATCTTAAAAAAAAAAAAAAAAAGCCCTAAGTCACATAGCTCTATCATTGGACAGAGAACTTTGAAGCTCTTTTACTCAGTACCTGTCTTTAGTCTAAGACTCATACCTTGCTCATAGTTCATTCAAAAGGCAGCAACAACCTTTGAAATCAAAGAATGATCTGTTCATGGCAGACCTGAGCTGTAATCAGCTCATCAGCTCCACCTATTTTTGGAATATTTAATGATTTACAGGCACAAGAAAAAAAAAGTTTGACAAATTAGTTTCCATCCATTAAACTATATTAATAATACATTAATAGCACAAAATCATACATCTTGAAGGCAAGAGGATGTATTTTTCCATTTGTGTGCATATATCTTGACAATAAGGAAGGAAAAATACATTTTTCTCCCGAGAAGCCTGGCTACAATAGGTACCATATGTTTAACTCTAGCAGATCCAGCCCAATCTTGAGTTCTCTCAGTTCTGGGACTACCTTAAGGGTGACTCTGGTCATAAAGGCATTTTCTGTGTATTTGAATTTCCTGCTTCCAAATAGCTGTGCTAAAGGTGGTTTGGTACACATGGAATCCAAATTCAAATGTTCTGTGCACTACTTCCTGAGATACGTTCTAGAATCTGGAATGAATCTACCACATTCCTTGCCTCAGAAAGTCCTACATTTTATAGGTTTTCAAAAAAGCAGGAGATCTTATTATCCTGTTGAAACACCCCAGAATTTTCTAGATAGTGCAGTTTTGATTATAGCTTTCAAAGCCCTTTAGCACACAGTACATCATGTTATTGGCAATTACACATGCTTCTGCTTACTCACTAGACTTTATACCCATCCATTGATCAGGTACTAAGCACCTACTCTGTGCCACATCTATGTGCCACACCTACCATAGGTGCTAGGAGGAAAACAGAACTAAATAGGCAAGCTTCCCCAGAAAGTTAGTCTCTAGTAGAGGGAAACAGACAATGAGTAAACAAATAGGTAAGATAAATGGTGGTCATGTGTTCTGAAGAGATGAAAATGGGGTAATATGACAGGGTGAAGGAGGTCTCTTTTAGGAAAAGGGATGCTTTGAGCTAAGCTCTGACTGTGTAGTTGCCAGTCTCCAAAGCCAGCCTAAGAAAGTCTATATGGACCAACAGTACAGGTTATTTCCTTTCTTTTAGTAATTAGATTCTTATTTATTTATTTATTTATTTATTTTGGTCTTTTTTGAGACAGTGTCTCCCTATAGCCCCAGCTGGCCTGGAACTCACTATGAAAACAAGGCTGGCCTTGAACTCACAGAGATCCACCTGCCTCTGCCTCCTGAGCAAGTGCTGGATTAAAGGCATCTGCTGCCATGCCCGGCAGTAATTGAATTCTTTGTAAACATAATGCTTGGGTTTGAATAATAATAATAATAATAATAATATATAACCTTTTTAGAGTACATGTAATAAATGTTTCTTTGAATTATCTTGGTTAATTCTTATAAGCCGGAGAAAGAGGAAGGCAGAGACACAAAATAACATGCCCAAAAGCAGGAAGCACATATTTGACAAAGCCAAGATTGAAGGTAACCCGGACTTCTTTTTTTTTATTTATTTTATTTATTTTTTTATGTGTATGAGTGTACTGTCTGCATGTAGGTTTGTGCACCATGTCGTGCAAAGCCACGGCGGTCAGAAGAGGGTGTCGGATTCCCCTGGAACTGGAGTTAAAGATGGTTCTTAGCCGCCATGTGGGTGCTGGAGATCAAACCTGGGTCCTCTGCAAAAGCAGTCGGCGCTCCCGACCGCTAGGCCATCTCTCCAGCCCCTAACCTGAACTTCTGATCAGAGGATCTATGCTTTTCATTAGTGAGTTTCATGGAGCACCATCATCTTCAGTGCTTCCAAAAATGCAGTTTTCTAGCCTCAAACCAAACTAGTTGAATTGGAATCTGAAGACAGTGACTGGGGAATCTGAATGGTGAAGAAGCCAGCCCAGCGATTTAACGTACACTGAAGCTCAGAGGGAATGATGAGGCAGGGCTGTACTATTGTACTACTTCGTCCCACATCTCACCAATTTATAGGCCCTAATTTCTGCAAATTCCCATTCTCTTAAACTTTAAACCCTTACTGTAATCAGTTTAACACTGTGTTGCAGGACAGAAAAAACCTCAGAATCTCCTAGGTCTTTCAGGAAAATTAAAGACTGTGAGGCTGGGCCATAACTCAGCAGGTAGAGTGCCTGCCAAGCATGAAGCCCTGGGTTCGGTCCCCAGCACTGAATTAGCTCAACATGGTTTATTATAATCCCATTGCTAAGGAGGTAGAGGCAGGAGAATGAGAAGTTCACAGTCATCCTCAATTACAAATGAAGTTTAAGGCCAGCCTGGGATAATATCTAAACACACACTTGAGTGCACACACACACACACACACACACACACAAAATAATAATAATAATAATAATAATAATAATAATAATAATAATAGGTGAGTAAAGTCTCAGAGGAAGAAAGGAAGAAGGAAGGAAGAAAGGAAGGAAAAGAAAAATATCTTGGTAAATTACTTTGCCAAAGAAGTGTGGTTTTTAACCTAACCAAGGGGATAATCTGAAACAAACACCAGCTCCGGAATGTCAAACCCCGTTTGTCAGTTCAAGTGAATTTTGCAGCCACCTTCAAGATGTGGCTCCTCTGCTGAGCCACCCCGAAATGTGCTCCGGGCCTCTGGTTTAGCACTGTGTCCCACACCCACACCCACAAAGCAGGCCTAGCCTTGTATTAGTCCTTCAACTGTCCCTTGTCTAGAAGGTGAGATCTCTCGGGGCCTGGAGAGATGGCCTAGCGGTTAAGAGCACCGACTGCTCTTACAGAGGACCCGGGTTCGATCCCCAGCACCCACATGGCGGCAGAGAACCGTCTGAAACTCCAATTCCGGGAGAACTCCAGTTCCAGGGGAATCTGAGACCCTCTTCTGACCTCCCCGGCATTGCACAACATGGGTGCACAGACTTGCATGCAGACAGTACATTCATACACATACAGAAATAAATTAAAAAAATAAATAAAAAATAAATAAAGAAGGTGAGATCTCTCAAACCAAGGAAAACCAGGCTCAAGCTACATTTTCCTTGGAAACTAGATTGGGACCAGACCTCCTCTCCTCACCCCACCCTCACCCCCCCACCCCCCCACTCCCCCCCCCTGGAAGATGAAGAATGCCCATCTTGACTGATGTCATCTCTGTTTTAGAGGCTTAAACACAAGATGACCAGAATATTATTGCATGGATCATACTATTCTTAAACTCGTTTTCTATGTACAATTCGAATTTTTTTTGGGGGGGGTATTTTTGAGACAGGGTCTCCCTTTAGTCCCAGCTGGCCTGGAGCTCATTTTGTAGACCAGGCTGGACTTGAACTCACAGAGATCCGCCTGCCTCTGCCTCCCGAGTGCTGGGATTACAAGTCGAATTTTAGCTAGGCGTCCTGTTTCTTCTATCTCGGAATCTGGCAATCTTCTTGGGGTCCAAGCTCCCAGGCCCTTTGGTAGGAGCAACCAGTGATATCTCCACAGATATTTAAAGCATCTCAGTTCAATGAGCACTGTAAAGGCCCAGCGAGAGTCAGGGTCTGAAGTTCTAAAAGGAAGCTCAAGAGTGAAAGCATGCCAGGGAAGAGTTCAGTCACTTCTTAACTGTGGGAGAAGTGGGGGCGGGGCCAGTGGCGCTCCTTTGGGGGACTCTGAGATTTAAAACTACCAGGCCCCAAATGCGTGATCAAGATTCGGATCCTATTTTTTGTGAGACCCCGAGTGCTCTCTGCCTGCATGCATGCAGTCAAAAGAAAAAGCTGGAAGCTGCCCACCCTGTGGCCCAGCAGTGCTGGCTGGCAGCGTGGTCACTGCACACGCCTCTCTGGGCGTTAGGCCCCGCCCCTGTCTCCGCCCCCTTTGTTACCCGATACTTTTTCTGGGTCAGCTGGTGCTGGCGTCAAGCAGAGGGATGGGCTGGTTCTTCTCGACCCGGCAGGGCTTGTTTACTATGGCTGATGATCTGGAGCAGCAGTGAGTTACTCCCGTCCCTTTCTCTCTGTCTCTCTCTCTGTCTCTCTGGGCCAGCATCCCGGGACTGTCTGTGCCTGAGGAACAGTTTCAGACCTTCCCACCTTTGCGTTCCAGGTTGGCTTCCTGGGAGGGCTGGGGTTGCTTTGCGCAGAGGAGGGGGCTGGGGAGCGCTTGTTGGATGGCTCGCTTTCAGCCCAGGCGCTCTCACTTTCCACTAGTATTCGCGATTGCCCTGGTTGGTTTGCAGGAGTTAGATTTAATGGTAATGCGCGAGCGACCAGCTTGTTTTCCCCGCCCCCCAAAGCAAGCTTGAGGGATCCCAGCACGGGGGCAGCCGCCGGGTGCTTGTCGCGACTTGCCCCCAGCCGAAGTCGTGGGTGTTGAGGTTGTGAAGGAGAAGGCGTGGGAAGGAGAGGGAAGTCTCCATCGCGCTGGGATGGGTGTAGAACAGGCTTGCAAGTTCCTTTAGCGCTCGCCTTCCTTGACACGTTCAGCTTGCAATCCTAACTGATAATGTTTTTCTTTAATAATTTTAAAGACGCGGTTAATGTAGTGGTTTCAGAATTGGGCTTGTTAGATTGGGCGGGGGAGGGGTGCTTATGCTCACTCAGGGGCATCAGATTTGGGATGCCACCTGTGGGTGGTGTTACTAACTCCTCTGTCTCACAGGGGAAGGGAAAAGTTGCTTAGAGGAGAATGACTCAGCGGCTAGCCTATCCTTGCTTTGACCGGAACAGGGCCTTCCCTTGACCTAATATTTGTCCTTTTGGGCCTGCAGAATGATTTAACTTTATAACAGTAGTAAATAATAGTTCCCGGTGGAAAGACCTTCTAAAGACAGTGTTGCTTTGTAAGAGGAATTTACGATGCCACAAAGACCTAGGGAAACAGCATTAGAAAATATGCAGGTCCTTCAGCGCTGGTCACAAATACAGCAGCTGGGGCCAAGTCCCATTGAATTGGAAGATTTGCTCAGATTTAGGGAAGTGGGGAGCAGATTCTCTCCCACCACAGAACTGGTTCTCTTCACCCTTATCCACCACCAGGCTACATTTATGTCTAAGCAGTGGCTTCGGCACTGCTGCCCTCACTTTCCCACCTCAGCTATTAACCTCTCCGATAGCACTGAGCACACAGTGTGACAGGCACCATTGCCTGCTGTCTGCCTGGAGCATTTTTGGAGAAGAGAGGCAAAGTGAAGCAACCCCCTCCTACAACCCCCACCCCCTTATGCACACAGCACCTACTGGTGCTATTCTGTAGGACTGTTTCTTCTGAGCTCTGCTGTAGGCAGTTGTCGGAAATGTGGGTGGGGTTCAGGTGTCATGACCTGACTCGTGACAGTCTCCATGATACAGAGAAGAAGAGTTATGTGGTCTTTGTCCCATGATTCAATCCAACAAAGAATGCCGGTTGACTGTTAAAAGGATCCCGAGCGTCTGTCACCAGCATTAGATTGGTCAAGACTGATAGCTTTCATCTAACCAAAACCATGGATGGAACAACTCAAGTTTTTTCCTTTCAAACCTCAAACTTTCATTGAGAGTAACTGTTGACAAAATAGTCATAATATCTATAGGTTGTGATTTAGATGAGGAAAAATAATGTTAATGGGAGTTTATCAGTGCTCTTTGTTTTCCATGCATTAACTTAAATGTTTATAGAAATCCTGTGCAGCAGATGTTACTTTTTTTTTTTTTTTTAATTTATTTCTGTATGTGTATGAATGTACTGTCTGCATGCAAGTCTGTGCACCCGTGTCATGCAATGCCGCGGAGGTCAGAAGAGGGTCTTGGATTCCCCTGGAACTGGAGTTCTCCTGGAATTGGAGTTTCAGACGGTTCTCGGCCGCCATGTGGGTGCTGGGGATCGAACCCGGGTCCTCTGCAAGAGCGTCGGTGCTCTTAACCGCTAGGCTATCTCTCCAGCCCCACAGGTTCCACTTTTAAAACATTGTTACCGGGCTGGAGAGATGGCCTAGCGGTTAAGAGCGCCAACCGCTCTTGCAGAGGACCCGGGTTCAATCCCCAGCACCCACATGGCGGCCGAGAACCGTCTGAAACTCCAATTCCAGGAGGACTCCAGTTCCAGGGGAATCCAGTACCCTCTTCTGACCTCCGCGGCATTGCACAACATGGGTGCGCAGACTTGCATGCAGACAATACATTCATACACATACATAAATAAATAAAATTAATAAAAAAAAATTTTTAAGTGAGGAAACTGACACAGAAAGACTAATGCGCCACATTGCTGGTCAGTGGCCATGCTGGGATTATAACTCTAGCCTTCTGGCTTTAGGTCATACTCCTTTCAGAAAACAGGGACAAATAAGATGTCTTGTAAGTAAGATGTGATGGGTACCAGCTTGAAGAGCTCCCGTCCTCTATGTAACTACTCCGTGACCTCTCTGGGCATCAGTTTGCTCATGTGCAAAGTAGAGGCTAGACTAGATGGCTTCCAGGAAAGCAACCTCATCTAAAATTCTGTGTTTGAGATGATGTTCCAGATGTCCAGTGTGTGTTCAGGTAGTGGGGATGGTTCCTCCATGGGACGCCCTACCTTGTCATGATGATATCTGTCTACAAGTCCTTGCTGCAGCTTGTTGGCAACTAGCCTGTAACCTTTACCCAGGCAGAGTTTGAGAAGAGAGAAATAACATATAAGATGAGAAGGAAAGACTAAAAACTAATTCACTGAACATCCAAATTTGTGGCATGCACCTGACAAGTTTCCTTACATATCTAGATACTCAAAGCCAGTCTGCTCATCAATGATAGTTTCATAATTCAGATCCAAGATTTTTTATTATTGTTATTCCACAGCTAGTGCTTTTAACCTCTCCTCTGTAATGACTTAGTCATCGGGTATGGCAGAGAAAGCAGGATATGTTATCTTATCATTTTACTGTGTTCTTTGGAAGCTTTGTATTCATTTGACAACCTGAAGAAAGAAGGCCAGAGGCAACCTGGTAGTGAACTTGAACCCAGGTCTCCCGCCTTCTGCTCCCTGCCTGCCCCGTCTCCATGTCCAGGGCTCTGCTGATTGATTACCCATTAAGCCCCTGACAGTGCTCCATAACAAAGGTTGGAGGAAGGCCATAAAGGCAGGTGGCATGGGAATTTGTCTGCCCTACCCTAAAAGAACAGCTAGTTCTGGGGATAGCAAAAATAATGGAAATATTAGTTAAAATTTGTCTATTCTCCATTTTTAATCTCCTTGAACACAAATTATGATATCAAATGACAAAGGAGAGTTTCAAAGCTCCAGTAAAATAATAAACGTAGAAAAACTTGAGTCTTACATGCACAGTGTTCTGATATCTGTTGAAAAACAAGAGGGACTGTTGCTAACGGCTGCGTGCCAAGGAAGAGTAAGCAGGGTAATCAAGCGGCTAGGGTACTGCCGATGCTATCAGCCATAATGGGCAGGTTTCCTGAGGCTGGGAAACCCTGTGCCCCGATAACTCAGTAACTGTTGTCAAGACTGAGAACATCAATGTTTCCTTTTCCATGTTGCCAATAAGTGCTTCTGTGTCTTGTCCCAGGCCTCAAGGCTGGCTCAGTAGCTGGCTACCCACTTGGCGCCCCACTTCCATGTCTCAACTGAAGAATGTGGAAGCCAGGATTCTCCAGTGTAAGTAGAAGGGATAGTTTGACCAACCCCCCCACCACCACCACCACACACTCAAACAAGTCCCAAAAGGATGCAGAATCCTCCCCAAGCTATGTTCACTAAGCAAGCCCACGATATCCTGATGATCAGTGCATGGGCTAGAGGAAGGAACATCAGTGGTTTGAGGGAAGATTCAGTCAGAGAGCATGCCAGTGGCTTCTCGGCTCTCTGTAGCGTATGCTAGCTCCTGCCACATCCTATAGCTTCATCTCAAACCCTACACACAGAAACAGACATTTCTCTCCTACCTCTTCTTTGTTCTTTCTCTCTTCTAGGAGTCATAGTTTAAAAACAAAGGCATCCCATGAGCAGAAGTAGCCCTTGGTTCATACCACGCCCACACCATCATCATCATCATCATATCATCATCATCATCATCATCCCAACCCTGATGCTCTGCCCACACCAGCTAGGGCTGACCTCTCTGGGCCTGAAAGCAGCCACAGCTTTCAAGCCTCTGTCCAGAATCCAGACTTCCTTCCAGGCAGCTGCCACACTAGCAAAAAGTCCTGTCCCAGTTTAGTGCCTTAAAAGGAATAACCCCTTGGCTCAACCCAGTCCCATCACCACCTCCATGTGGGTAGGGCGAGGTTCTATCTCTTTAGGCCCAAGCACATACAGATTCAAAACCAATGTGTATAAGTATTATTTGGCTTCAAGAACCCAAAGAGAATTGAGCACACCAGCTTGAGAAATATGTAGCCCCTGTTACTGCCCACAGACTAAATAGTATACAAATTATACTTGGACTTGAATTCTTTAGTATGTGTAGTATAAAAGGAAAAAATGGGGGCTGGGAAGATGGCTCAGTAGTTAAAAGCACTGGCTATATCTTCCAGAGGATCCAGGTTCAAGTCCCAGCACCCACATGGCAGCTAAAAACTGTTCATAACTCCAGTTCTAGGGATCTGATTCCCTCTTCTGGCCTCTGCAGGTTTTGCATGACATGAGCGCACTTACATACATGCAAGCAAAACACTCATACACATAAAATAAAAATAAAAACTTTAAATTTAGCAATTTTGTTATTTTATGTGCATGAGGGTATTGACTGCATGTGTGTAAGTGCACCTGTGTTGTTGCAGTGTCCAAGGAGATCAGAAGAGGGATCCCCAGGAACTGGAGTTATGGACAGCTGTTAGCTGCCATGTGGGTTCTGGGAAGCAAACCTGGGTCCTCTGCGAGAACAGTCAGTGCTCTTAACTACTGAGCCATCTCTCCAGCCCCTAAATAATAAAAATAAATTAAAGAAAAAAAATAATCTGACATATATTATCTTTTAGAAATCCTATATAATAAAGCTATTGTCATTGGGAAGAGATCAGTTTCAATTCCCCATAGTCCTATAAGGACAAGTGGGGATTTATGACTGAGGAGTGCGGTGAGGGTGCCAGTGGGTGGAAAATACCAAAAAGAAACACCATAGGCAAGAGTTCTTGCTAAACTGACTCAGCAAGATTCTTCTGTAGATTCTGTAAGATTCGGTAGAAAGGTCAGCAAAGAATCCAAGGAGATGAAGAACTTGATCAGGTACAAAGAGTGAGGCAGTTCTGAATAACCTGACTTAGGATTCTTGCTAAAGCCAGGCTAGGTAGGCTGAAGATAGATGGGAGCCAAGATGAAGCCAGATCTGCTTGTCAGTGGTCAGAAGGTTGCAGAAGGGAAGAGCTGAGGGAGGCTGGGAAGGCTTTGAAAAGAGAGAAATCTGAAGAGCGATAGTCCAAGCAGGAAGTATCCTTGTTGATTTACCCTGGAATTCTTCTCTCCCCAGGTCTCCAGAACAAGTTCCTGGCCCGATATGTATCCCTCCCAAACCAGAACAAGATCTGGACGGTGACTGTAAGCCCAGAGCAAAAGGATCGCACCCCTCTGGTGATGGTGCATGGCTTCGGGGGTGGCGTAGGCCTCTGGATCCTCAACATGGATTCACTGAGTGCCCGCCGCACACTGCACACTTTTGATCTGCTTGGCTTTGGGCGGAGCTCAAGGCCAACATTCCCAAGAGATCCAGAGGGGGCTGAAGATGAGTTTGTGACCTCGATAGAGACATGGCGGGAAACTATGGGGATTCCCACCATGATCCTCCTGGGGCACAGTTTGGGAGGATTCCTGGCCACTTCTTACTCCATCAAGTACCCTGAAAGGTAATGTGAAGCTGCCCTCCTCACTCATCAGCCAGCTCCTTACCTTTCTAGGAACTTTCTAATATTTGTTTGTAATAGTTCTCTCCTTCGTAGGCAATTTGTTATGGTACCACCAAGAAAATATACTGTGCTCTCCTTTTTCCTTCTTTAATGTAGAGTTAAACACCTTATTCTGGTGGACCCATGGGGTTTTCCCCTCCGACCAACTGATCCCAATGAGATCCGTGCACCTCCAACCTGGGTCAAGGCTGTGGCATCTGTCCTGGGGCGTTCCAATCCACTGGCTGTTCTTCGAGTGGCTGGACCCTGGGGTGAGTCACCTGTAGATGTAGAAACTGTCCTTAAACCAAGGCCGTTCCATTCAACCAGTCTTGGTGCACCTGGTCTCCACCATCCCATTTATTTATAGAAAGAAGGCCTGGACCTAGCATTCTTACTTGAAACTATTCACCTGATCCAGATCTCATTATTACACGTTTCAGATGATTGTTGTATTTTCCCTTCATCTGCATGGACAGATGGAACAGAGTGACCACCTCATGCATTAGCAGCCCCCAAGAAAGGAAGGGACTGTGCGGAGACTCCTCTATTACCTGTGAGTTTGTGTGACAAGCTGCTAATGACTCCCATACAATAGCCACCATTGGATCCCATTGCCATGACTCACCCAGCACCTGCAGCAACTTCACCAGCACCTGCAGAACTTCAGCCCCCAGCACAACCCACAGTGCAGTCAAGCCCCTGAACCATGCCCTGCTCTGGGTAAACACCTCATCTTCCTCTGTTCAGGACATTTTAGCACTAAGTAGCTGTAAGAAGATCCATTGCATAAAAGAGATGGGAAGGGGCATGGTGACGCATGCCTTTAGTCCCAGCACTTAGGAAACAGAGGCAGGTGGATCTCTGAGTTCAAGGCCAGCCTGGTCTACATAGTGATTTCAGGACATCTGGGGCTACAGAGAGAGAGAGAGAGAGAGAAAGAGAGAGAGAGAGAGATTGAAAGATGTAAGGAACGCGGCTCGTCGCATCAGCGGCTCCCGTGCTCTCCCCTCACGCTGTCCACGCTCTTCCTTTGAGGAACCTTTTACATGGCTGAAGTTAAAAGCAGACTCCTTTTACCGAACAGACTTCTGACCCCTGTTCTGTACTAATAGTTTACATTTATATGGTAATGTTAGTAGTCACTTGTATAGTAGCTGAAAAAAAAAGTTATCCCTGTGGGCACTTCAAGAACAACAGAGTGACCACAAATAAAGAGCAGGAACTGAGTGTGAGGATGGAGGTAATGCCATTCTGGAGGAAAGGAAGACTAGCAAGAGACTCAGGTGGCAAAGGAGAATAAGTGGGCAGACTACTGATCTCGGAGCCCCAGCACTGTGGACTCCAACAGACTCCCTCCAATCCTTTTCCAGAGAGAAGAGCCTTGCTCTAACCTCTTTCCCCTCTTCTGGTCGGGTTCATGCAGGCCATCAGAGCTACTGTTCTGGTTGGCTGGCTGGCTGGCTGGCAGGCAGGCTGACTGGCTGGCTGGTTTCCTGGTTGCCTGGTTGCCTGGCTGGCTGGCTGGCTGGCTGGCTGGCTGGCTGGCAGCCATGGAGGACTGTGCCACAGGGAGGTCAGGGCCCCATGGCTAGTCTCACTGAATGTCTCTAGCCAGCTTTTTCAGATGAAATATCTGCCAGGAGAGGAGCTAACCAGTAGGCCCAGTTTTCATGTCTGTTTTGGATACCCTACTGCTTATATATGTACCATAAAGAAAGGTGAAAAGAGCCGGGTGTGGTGGTGCATGCCTTTAATCCTAGCACTTGGGAGGCAGAGGCAGGCATATCTTTGTGAGTTCAAGGCCAGCCTGGTCTACAGAGTGAGTTCCAGGACAGCTGAGGCTACAAGGGAGACCCTGTCTCAAAAAGACAAAAAAAAAAAAAATGCGAAAAGAACAAATTGTTCTAACACCGTGTCCTGAGAGTGGATCAGGGTTGTTAAGGTCGCCTTTCGGTGTATTCTGTTACTGGCCTGAAAAGGAGAGAGCTCTTGGGAAATAGTACAGTTTTATCTGCTACCTTCAGATGATTAAAAAGCCAAAATGTTCCCTGAGAGAAAAGGAGCATAGTCTGTAAAAGAAAAGCCTGTTGACCACAGACTTGTGTGACTTGTGGTCCTTGTAGGACAAGGTGCGGGACTTGCTTACTTGCAAGTAACCTGGTTCCTCAGGAATGCTAGACTGTCTCTAAACTCGTTGGTAACTAAAGAATCAAAAAACACCATCATTTGAAATAATCTATCACTATCCAAAAGATTTCTTCACTCTTTTTGCCACTGTAATGTTAAGTGCATAAAGCAAACAATTCTTAGAGAAATAAATTTGGTTAAGATTGCTTTGCTGGGCGTGGTGGTGCATGCCTTTAATCTCAGCACTTGGAGGCAGAGGCAGGCGGTCCAGCCTGGTGTACATAGTGAGCTCCAGGCCAGCTGGGACTAAAGGGAGACCCTGTCTCAAAAAAAAAAAAAAAAGATTGTTTAAGCATACAGAAGAAGGAATCTTACCACACATACTGGCTGCTCCGTGTTTTTGTTTTTTTGTGTGGGTTTTGATTTGAGTTCTGTTGTTTGATTTTTGTTTTGTTGTTGTTGTTTGGTAGAGAGGGCTAAGATAGGGTCTCCCTATAGCCTTGGCTGACCTTGAACTTGTAGCAGTCCTCTTGCCTCTGCCTTCTGAGTGCTAGAATTACAGGTATATGTCATCATACCCAGCATGATGGGTTTTATACTCTTCCAGGGCCTGGGCTGGTGCAGCGATTCCGGCCAGACTTCAAGCGCAAGTTTGCAGACTTCTTTGAGGATGATACCATATCAGAATATATCTACCACTGCAACGCACAGAACCCCAGGTAAGGGAAGCTCTGGGACCAGCTCAGGGGATGCTTAAAGATAAAATTAGCTACCGAGTCTTATGCTTTATTTCTTTTTCCACAAAGCCTTGACTCAGGAGAGCACAGGCACCAGCAGACTTGATCATTTCCAGAGAGTTCCCCAAGGGTAGGCACTAGGGGAGATGGAAGATAATAGATTGTTAAGCATGCTGTCTATCTGTAGAGGAAAACTCCCTCTCTTCCCTAGAGATAGGCAGCTGGCCTGATGAGCAGCAGCCTGGGAAACATTTTTAAAGACTTTTTTAAACTGAGAAAGCGATATAAATGTTGCTGTTATGGTTTACTTTGGTTTTACAGGCAAGGATTTTTTTTTTTTTTTGGTCTTTTTTTCGAGACAGGGTCTCCCTGTAGCCCCAGCTGTCCTGGAACTCACTCTGTAGACCAGGCTGGCCTTGAACTCACAAAGATCTGCCTGCCTCTGCCTCCCAAGTGCTAGGATTAAAGGCGTGTGCCACCACACCCGCTAGGCAAGGATTTTTTAAGGCAAAGAATAAAATAGAAGTCTTTGCCCATCCTCAACCTAAAGTTCCCAAATTGCATTACTTTTTTTTGGGGGGGTGGGCGAATCGTTGAGACAGGGTCTCCCTGTAGCCCCAGCTTCCCTGGAACTCACTATGTAGACTGTAGACCAGGCTGGCCTTGAACTTACAGAGATCTGCCTGCCTCTGCCTCCCAAATACTGGGATTAAGGCGTGTGCCACCATGCCTGGCATCTCATTTATTTTCAGCCTAATATGTCACATAACTCGGCTTAAAAAGAATCTCCTTGCATATAATTCCTTTGTGTACAATGTGGATATATCTACAGAATACATTCCTGGAATATATTCATTCAATGAAAGAATGTGCATTTAATTTAACTATGTACACTTTGAAATAACCCAGCATTGAGATCAAAATTCCTTTGCCTAGGGACTAGACAGGATAGCTCAATGGTTAATAGCACCGGCTGCTCTTGCAGGGGGACTAGGGTTCAGTTCCCAGGACCCACATGGCACCTAACAGCCATCTGTAACTCCAGTTCCAGGGGATCCAATGCCCTCTTCTGTCCTCTGTGGCTTTACATGCACATGGTGCGCCACAAACCTGCAGGTAAAATACTCAGACTTGTAAAGTGAATAAATAAATAAATTTTAAAACATTCCTTTACCTCTTTTAGCAGAATAGAGAGTCTCCAGGACCTTAAGAAGTTCTGTCTGTGGCTACTCATTTGCATAACAAGCTTGCAGGCACCCCTAGCTTCCTATTCTGTGACTCCTTCCAGTCCCCATGGGCTGATTGCCAGTCCAGGCCCTCCCCATTCTCCAATCTCTGACCTAGTTCTATACTTCCCAATCTAAGCCACTTGTCAATGTCCTAGATGCCCCAAAGATGACATCAATAACCAGCTTTCGTTCCCTCACCCCAAATACCACTCAATTTTATAATTACGAGTTCTTTTATTATAGCTGACAAATTTATGGTGATTCAAATCAGTCCTTTAGAAAACATGAAATCTGGCCTACCTCACTTAACACAAACTTAGGAGCTCTGTGTATATCTTCATTCTTTTGATCATGACCCAAGGAAGGAGGCATAATTCTACTTAGCTGAAAAAATTAAGATATATTATGGTTACATAACTTGCTAAGAAGATGGGTTTGAATTCATGTCTGTCAGACTTCTGAATCCATGGTACATGCACTGTGGTGCAATGTCTTAAGGAACAGTTCTCAGATTCTGTCAGCCTAGGCAGAATTCATCCTGGCGTGCAAAGGAGACCAAGAATATAGATAAGCAAACTGGGGGAACATCATCCCCAACCTCTCCTACCTCCTGTAGAAGCTACAGGCCAGCCCAGCTAGCTGGCTCCTGTCCTAGCCTCACTCAAACCCGATAGGGAGATTAAATTAGCATTTGTTGCTTCTCCCTTAGCAGAAGCTACTGCTTCATCAGCCTTGAAAGGCTGATCCGTTTTCATTCTTTCATTCCAGAGTCTCTTTAGAAGCCCTCCTTGTGCTCTTCCAGATTCTCCTTATCAACTGAGCCCCTAACCTGCATCCTGGTACTCTACTACCCTTTCATAATCCTCAGGAATTTGAAGCTAAATGATTAGTGATATGATTATTTAGTGTTCACCCCCCAAAGATGTCAGCTGCAACGTGAGCTTCCAGAGGGCGGGTACCTCGTCTTTCTCGTTCCCATGTCCCTTCAGCCAGCCAGGCGGTAACATGGAAATATCAGTTGCATAAATAATTACTTATTCCATTCTCAGACAGCTCTTGTGCTGTGGGCTTTTCACAAAGGTGCCCTGAGGCATGTCACTCGTCTCTTCATCTCACCAATGTTTGATGAGCCAGCCCTGCCTTTGATACAATCTGACCTCTGAAGAGAAGCGAGCTAACATTTTCTGCTGTCGTGGTTATTCTCTGTTGCCTCACTCTTTTGTTCTGTCAGTGGTGAAACGGCATTCAAAGCCATGATGGAGTCCTTTGGCTGGGCCCGGCGTCCCATGTTGGAGCGAATTCACTTAATTAGAAAAGATATGCCCATTACCATGATCTATGGGGCCAACACCTGGATAGATACCAGCACGGGGAAAAAGGTGAAGATGCAGCGACCAGATTCCTATGTCCGAGACATGGTAAGTTGGCACGAAGAAGTGGGGTTTGCAGGAGAAAGTGGATATTAAGTGAGTAATTAGATAATTAAGCATTTAACTTAAAATATCCTGGGAAGTTTGAAAGGGTGGTAGAGAGCTGCAGCCAGTCAGCTGTCCTGAATGCCTTGGAGTAAAGAAGGGCAATCAAAATCAGGATTAAAAAGCAGACAGATGAGAACCCTAGGTCAGCTAAAAGCCAGATTCTTATCATAAAGCCAGGCATGAGTTGCTTGCTGTTCCAGCTCCATGCCCCCCCCCCACAGTTCCCACTCTAATCCAGAGCTGTGACTCATGGACTGAGGAGCAGAGGCTGCAGTGAAGGCTTCCCATCCTTCTCTGCCTCTTGCCCTCTGCCATTCTCCATTGATTCCATGGTCCTGCTTTCCTGGGTAAAATAGGCAGTTAAGTAGTGTGGCTCACAATGGGTAGAACACTGTTTCTGAGAAGAGCTGGAAGGTAGCATCAAGGAAGTCTAAGGGGAAGACGAGATGGCTGGGACAGCTTCCTAGTACTAGGACTAAAGGGCTGACCTGCCCCTGGCGGATCCTCTGTCCACAGGAGATTGAGGGCGCATCACACCACGTCTATGCTGACCAGCCACACATCTTCAATGCTGTGGTGGAAGAGATCTGTAACTCGGTTGACTGAGTTTCTCTGGCTGGAGGAAGAGGAGAAAGCCAGATCGCTGTCATCTCCCTGTCTGCGTAGTCAGCACCTCTGTCCTTTCCTCACCAACTAACATGTGCCAGCCAGGCAGACTTGGGCTGTCCCCAAGATAGGACCACAGTGAAAAGAACACCCGTGCTGAGAGCAAGAGGCAAAAGTCACAAGAGGCCTTGAACTCCCCACACTGGGGAAAACATAAAGGGTTGCCTAGTGCCGCCCACTCTCTCCATGCCAGGTGTGACCCAGGTGGTGATTCCAAGGGGATTGCACCAAGCCTTGTTGTGTCCCTAATGGCCCCCCCTTCCTCTGGACAGAAGGGGGTTCCCAGCAGAGTTTCTAGTTTCGGAATGTGTCTGGGAGTAAGTTCCTTCTCCATCACTCCCTCACCTCCATTGAAGGCCTGACTGAATCAGTTCCCGTTTCCCTGCCAAAAGCTGGTCCTGGAGCTCTGTTGACCTGCACAGCCCTTTCCATGACCTAGAAGGTCAAATCAAAAGCTCCTATTGGCAGCTGAGGAAATAGATCAGGGGAGGGTGTGGTAGCACAGCCCTGGGTGAGATGAGTTCCAACAGAACTATGTCCAGAGCCAGGTCTGTTGACGTGCAGCACATGTTCAACTTCATTCACTAAGGTTCCATGTGGGGCTGTCCAAGCTGCTATCTGGATTTGAGCCTACCCTTGCCCCATATTCTCGCCCTATTTCGCAGGCACACGCTCATCTTGCCCTGTCTCAATCCTGGCCCATAAACCGGGCACTCACGTTCCTTTCCCCGTCTTTCACCCACTTCAGGCCTCTGAGCCTCTTTGGTGCCTTGGGCCCTAAAGCCCCACATGTAGTACAGAGCAGAGGTGGCTCGTGGCGGATGGGGAAAGCCCTTCAATGCCAGAGCCATGTGTGGAGTCACCAAGCCCACAAGGATCTGCAGCGTTTTCTACTTGACCCCAGAGCTGAGGTCCACTGAGAGCTCCTGCCCATGGCCCACTGGGGAACCTCAAGCTGGTAATTCTGTCCTCATTAGCCACAGAATGCTTCTCGCTGCCTGACCCTCTATGCCTGCCATCTGTCACCATGGTCTCCAGCTCACTCTGCTTCAAAATGACCTGCCAGCCCTTTCCCATGGGCTCACTCCAAGTACTGCTGCAAGCTTCTGGGCAGTAGGCTGGGCCTGGCCCCAGAAGCATGGCAGCTCCTGCCTGCTCTTTCACTTTTTATAAAGCCAACCCTTTCACCGGAATAGTATTAACTCCTGGTGCTTTGTACTACTGGTCCAGCTGCCTCGGGCTCCTTTTCTAGATTAATAAATAAGTAAAAAGTCTAAGAAGTGCCTCCTTCCATGCCACACCCCAGGCCAGCACAGACCACCTCAGACAGCCTATCACCATGGAAGAGAAATTAGGCCCGAGAATAGGGGGGTTGAACCCCAAACCATGGGAGAATTGGGCAGAGCTTGGTGCTCCCCTCTGCCCAGTCAGTTCTCTGTCTACCTAAGTCCAGTGGCCTCCACAACCACTGCTCCCCTAGTTCCTGCTCATCTGGATCTCAGCTCAGGTATTCCTTATTATACAGGCAAGCTGGTCTTGACCCCACCCCCACCCCAAGACTAGAAGTCCCCATTCTGTATCCCTGTGGCACACACAGCTTCCCCTCTTGTAAAATTCATAAACTTTGGGCTGGACACGGTCCACCAGTTGCTTGCTCTTGCAGAGGACCCAAGTTCAGTTCACAGCATCCACGCTGAGCGACTCACAGCTACTTGTGACTCCAGCTCCAGGCGGATCTGCCACCTCTGGCCCGTGAGCACCTGCACTCGTGTACCCACACACACTCACATACATACAATGCACACAACTGAAAACAAAGTCTCGAGAGAGAGGTCTCAGAAGTTAAAAACATTTACTGTTCTTGCAGAAGACCCTGGTTCTGTTCCTAGCACCCACATCAGGCAGCCCACAACCACCTGTGACTCTAGTTTCACAAGATCCAGTCCTTGCCTCTAAGGGCACCTGCACATGCATGGTGCACAGAAACTCACACAATTATACACACAATTTTTTAAATCTTTAAATAAAACAAATATTTTTTTAAAAAATTAGCTTTCAGGACATGGTAACACATGTCTTTAATCCCAGCATTCAGGAGGCAGAGCCAGGCAGATCTACATAGCAAATTCCAGGCCACCTGGGACTTCATAGATACCACCTAACTCCTAAGCTTATCATTGTCACTTGCTTAATATCTGTCATTCCTTCCTTGACAGAAGCTATGCAAAGGCAAGCAGCAATATTTGGCATATAGTTCAGGAGCACATGTTCTGATAGTCAAGAGAAGTGAAACATACCAAATACTCAAAACCATGTTTGTATTAGTTACTCTTCTGTTGCTGTGATAAAACACTAACCAAGAACAGCTTGGGGAGGACAGGGTTTATTTCCGGGGTACACTCCATCTTTGAAGGAAGTCAGGCAGGAACTCCAGCAGGAACCGAGACAGCCCATGGAGGGATGTTTCCCCTGGCCGTGCTCAGCCGGCTTGCTTGCAGTTTCTTTGTTTGACAGGGTCTCCCTGTAGTCCCGGCTGGCCTGGAACTTGCTATGTATACTAGGCTGGCTTTGACCTCACAGAGATCCGCCTGCCTCTGCCTTCCAAATGCTAGGATTAAAGGCGTGTGTGCCACCACACCCTACTACTGCCTGCTTTCTTAATACAACCCACCCCCACCTACCCACAGTGGCACAGCCCACAGTAGTATGTATTCTCCTGCATTAATCAGCAGTTAAGAAACTGCCTCACAGACAGGCCCACAGGCCACTCTGATGGAGAAAATTATTCAATTAAGGCTCCCTTTCCCAGGAATGTCAAGTCATCACCAACAGTGCCTACACTGTGCTGGCTAACTCTTAGTCATCGTTGAAGTGCAGTTCTAAATGCACATGAACATGACATGACAAAGTAGATGAAGTCATGAGCAGATAGAAGAAGGCATGAGTGACACGGCACATGTGGAAGTCAGAGGACAACTTTGTGGAGTCCATTTTCTCCCACTGGTATGAGTTCCAAGTGTGGTGGAGTGGCATTAATGAGAAATTTCACTCTTGAAGTCATTTAGCCAAGAGTGGGCCCATTGTTCTAAGGTGCTCCGATTCCTCTCAGAACTGAACTCTATTCTGTTCAGTTCTTCATCTTCTCTACTACTGTATAACAAAAGGTTCCTCTATTAATTATTGAACAGTAAGTATATCAAGCATGGTATGAGAAAGACATTAACAATCTCTGATAACAGTATTACAAAGGAAGAAGCTGTTTTTCTGACTCTAGTGTCTTAGAACAGAACACAAAGCCACAAACAGATGTCAGTAACTGTGTTGGTTGAATGAGAATGGCCCCCATAGGCTCCAAGTATTCAGACATTCTGTCCTCAGTCGGTGGCACCATTTTGGAGGGTCTTAGAAGGTGTGGCCATGCTGGAGGAAGCATGTCATGGGGGGCCGGCTGAGAGAGTTCAAGAAGCCTTGCCAGTCTCCAGTGGCTCCCTCTGCTTCCTGTGCCTGCTTGAAGATTGTGAACCTCAGCTTTCTGCTCCAGTTCCTGCACCATATCTCCCTGCCATGATGGACTCTGATTCTCTGGAACTGTCAATCATAAGCTCAAATAAACTCTTCCTTTTAGAAGGTCCCTTGATGACCATCATGGTTCTATCACAGCAACAGAAAAGTGATCAATACATTATGTCCCCGTGTTGCTCGTAATATCTGTAGGGGAAACGATGTTTGTGACATCATTGTTCTCTTCAATGCCATCACTATCACATCTCACACACAAACATTCTTTTGAGTCAGGGGCTTAACTGAGTTTCACATAGGGAACATTGTATAAGATTAAAGCTATAACATTCAGCATAGCTTCTAAGAGTTAATTATATCAGGCCAGGTGTGGCACACGCCTTTAATTCCAGCAGCACTCGGGAGGTAGAGGCAAGTGGATCTCTGTGAGTTCAAGGCCAGCCTGGTGTACAGAGCAACCTCCAGGCCAGCTGGGACTAAAGGGAGACCCTGTCTCAAAAAGGCAAAGAGAAAAAAAAGTTAATTACATCTAGATTCCAAATCATTATAGGACTGGTTTACATGGTTATGTAAAATTTCAATGTGGAAAGTCTTGTTACATCTTTTCACATTAAAGTCAATTTCCACATCTGAAGATCAAACTCATATTATCAGGCTTGCAGCAGTGAGCACTGCTACTCATTGAACCATCTTGCAGGCCCAAAAATGTGTTCATTCTTAAAAGCACTGGGGGTTAGCAAGATAACTCAGTGGGTAAAGGTGTCTCTACTAAGAATAATGGCCTAAGTTTGGTCTCCAACCTGAGTTTCATTCCCTGGAACCCACATGGTGAACTCGTTCCCACAAGTTGTCCTTTAACCTCCATATGTGTGCCATGGTATGTGCCTTATGTACATAAACGCACGCACGCATGCATGCATGCATGCACACACAAAAATGAATTAATGTAAGAAATTATAAATTAAAAGAACTGGAAGAAAGTGAGTGAAAATCTGGGTGGGTGGGAGTATGACAGAGTCCTGCTGGGTTCGAGTCAGCTACTCTGGCCATCCTGTGGTTCAACCTGGGTGGGGAAGAAAAACTTTGAGGTTCCTGCAGTGATGCAGCCAGAGATGCTGGCAGTTTGGACTTAACTAGTGGCTAGTGAAGATTGAGGAGAAAAAGATGCATGAGATGTTTGGGAGGTGAAGTTGAAATGACTGACCGACGACCCCCAAGTGGCTCTGCCCTCTTCCCGAAATTCATTGATGAACGTATTTACCAAAGCTGCTCACTTAAAGCAGTGTGGAGTTATTTTTTTTTCTGTATGTGTATCAATGTTCTGTCTGCATGCAGGTTTGTGCACCCTTGTCGTGTTTTTAACATACAGATTCCTGCTCTGTTCCCCAGAGTCTGAGTTAATAAACTCAGTAAACTGGATGGAGCCTCCCATGAAATCTATGTGTTAAATGCATTCCCTAGGAAATTAAGATGTCCAGGGTGTGCAGGCTCTGGTCCCAGAGACTCTATCTCTGACCCTTGACCCAGAAAGTCCTGTATAAAAGTAGGGTCCATTCCTCCCAGTCCATCTGATTGCCCCAGAATATCTTCTTTTTGAGACGCTGTACATGTGACTCTGACTTTCCCAACAAAACACAAATACACTCCTCAGGAACAAATGCAAGAATAATTTGCGGAAGGTCACTCAGGCTGCCCTCTTCTCACTACTGGATACACACACACACACACACACACACACACACACACACACACAAATGCCAGCTGATTCCCAGGCCTAGAAGTAGGAAATCACCATGAACATGCCACCTAACTGGCGCCATTCTTGATGGACTCTAAGGACTTACACTGCCATAAACTCAAACTTCTAAAATACACAGCAGTTTAAATGGAGAAATTCCACAGGTAAACATAAAGTGCCATGATTCAAGGCACAGGAGATGCCAAGATTTTCAGGAAATAGGCTCAATTTCAACTTCTTCAAATGTGTAAAAAAAAAAAAAAAGAAGGAATCATATTATTAACAACCTAATGACAAATTACACAGCTTGTAGCTACATAATAAGAAACAGTGCCAGGCAGGAGAAACCTTCCTTTGAGTTGTTGGCCAAGGTTGTCTAAGAGACTCTCAAAATTACACAGGCCATTGCCACAGCCCTACATCACCTCTTGAAGTAAGACCCTATTGCTGAAGACAGGACTTACTTTGGAGACCGGATTTGGAGCAATGGAGCTGGAACTGACCTGGAAGCCACTTCCCCTGAGGGCTTAGCTCTCATAGCTTTGGAGAGCACTAGGCAAGCTGCTAAGGGAGATCAGCAGTCAGTGTCCAAATAACCACATCAGTGACCAGCACACCATATGACATTAGTGCAGTAGTGGCACTTTTATCTTGGGGGCAATAGCAGTTACCTAATTGGACTTAAACCCCACTCACTCAATGGGAGGAAACTCATGTGTGATACTCTGAACATAGCCAAATATACATGGCTGGAGAGGTCATAGATCTTAGAGTAATCCCCAAGACTGTCACATCCCTAGGCTAATGTAACTCCTTACTAAGTACAACATATGTATCCTTATATTTACATCAAGTATCCTAGTCACCACCCATCAACAGACACAGTAGTATGGAGTACCACAATTGCTCACACACAGACATTGTCTATGAATTGCCCAAGCCTAAGTGGCACATCTACAATGCAGCCTCTACACCTAAGGCTCACAACATAGAACAAGGAGGAAAGAGAATACTAATGAATCTCTGAACTCTCATCAATGAAACTCCCTCATACAGTAGAGGGCCATAAACACAAAAGATCACAAATGGCCAAAGCATGGAAATTAGGAGTCTGCTGAATGTGGGTCCTTGGACAGGACTCATATGAAGCGTCACTCGCCCAAGGCTCAGGGACCATTGCAGAAAAGGGGGCAGAAAGATTTTCAGAGCCAGGGAGGAGGTGCATACCATATGGAAATAGAGTCCTACAAGCTCCTGGGACCCTGCTTATATGAACCCACAGCAATGGTGTCAACATGCACAAGACCCATGCAAACTCAAGCAGGCAAAACCCAGCATGGAACTGGGAGAACGGGCAGCAGACCCCAATAGTAGATGAAATATTGGTAGCTGATTACTGTTGGGTAAGAAAGAGCTGATCTTCTTAAAGTGAGGAACTCTGGATAGGCTGACTAGACCTCAGTGGATGAATTGGCAATGAGGAATATCCCGGGACATTAACTTGACACAATAGGCCTTAACACAAATGACAGAGTATATGAATTCCAGTGGGCAGTGGGGAGTGGGGTGGGAGGGTGCCGCTGGAGAAGGGGGGATAAAGGTGATTAAGACTGATCAAGATGTTCCATATGAAATATATAAAAATTCAATAAAAATTACCATCCTTTTTTATAGTACTGTAAAAAAAGAATAAAATTATGCTTTGGTAGTTTTTAAAAAATCATTTAGGTTCTGGAGAAATGATTAAGCTGTTAGGAGCACTGGCTGCTCATCCATGGGATCCTGGTTTGGCTGCTAGCAACTAACAACTGTCCATAACTTCAGTTCCAGGGTATCCGACAGGATAACACCTATATGTGGTTCACTTATATACATGCAGGCAGAACACTCATACACATAAAAATAAATTAACTAAAAAATTTAGGGGCTAGAGAGATGGGTCAGCAGTTAGGAGCATTAGCTGCTCAGATAAATAAAATAATTTTTTTTTAATTTTAATCATTTTAAAAAAGAGAAATTAGGAGGCTGAAGAAATGGCTCAGTGGTTAAAAGTACTTGTTGCTCTGACAGAGGACCCAGGTTCAGTTCCCAGCACCCACATGATGGCTAACTATCGATTATGACCATGGCTGCCTATTTTGCTTCCACATCTGCACTCCTGTTTCTGTGGGTTATGCCATCTTCTCCCTTCTGACAACCCTGACAATGGCTGACAAGTGATAAATGTGGGCTTCCAGACTTCTTCTGAGAGGCATAGGATTTCTGTCTCCCTCTTGAGAACCTTTCTTCCTGTGGGGAGAAGTCCTCTTTCCTTGTAGAGAGCCCCATACACATGGAAGGTGGTGAAAACATACTTCCAGTCCATGTAGATGTTGGTCTTCTGCCTTTTGCTCAATTCCAGGGCCCTGATTAGGACCAGCAGCTCTGCCCATTGGGCTGACCATCTCACCAGAAGGGCCCTGACTCTATTATTTTTGTTTCTGTCATAACTGCATATTCTGCCTGACATTTCTCACCCGACAGGAAGGTGCTTCCATCAGTGTAGAGGGTGTGGTCTGGGGAGGGTAAAAACTCATCTATGAGGTCTGAGCAGCTTGAGTAGATCTAGTCTATTATCTTAATACAGTCATGGTCAGGAGGTCCTGGCTCAGTAGGTAGAAAAGTGACTGGATTTAGCATTCTGACTGTCTCCAGGCATGCCACAAAGGAGGCTGGAGTAGTGGCTCCTGTGTGGTTGGTGAGTCAGTGGTGCTCTTCGTGATTTGTCCCGTAGTCAGGGATGGAATGCCTAAATCAATTGGGTCAAAGAATGAGCCTGCCCTCATGCCCAAGAGTACACGAGGACTAGCAAAAGCCCTAAAAATGAAATGGAACTTGATGCAGTTCATCAGTCTCGGAGCTCAGGGAAAGTTGCTTGCATGAACTGAGGCCAAAAACAAATCTTAAGTAAATTTTCCCAAGATTACCCTGGACTTCTAGACTTTTCATGGTACTGTTGAAGAAGACATGTTCTCTCCAAGAAGGAAGAAAGTTCAGCTCAAGAAATTCTGTTTGGAAGTTGCACTCCCCTCCCCTCCTGAAAGTCCCTGGAGACAAGAAAGACTCGGGAAATCAAGATACTCATGCTCAGTTGCAACTCTAAGCCATTATTACCCACTGACACAGTGGGTACTAGAGAGACTTCCTATGTCCTTAAGCAACCCAATGCATCCCTACAGACCAGAAGGCCTGTGTGAGTAAAAGTCTGGGGCAAGTTACCCCTCAAACCCATTAGAAAGGGCTCCTACATGGTGCTTCTAACCACTCCTAGGGCTCTAAATATGGCAGGTACGAATGCCTGGACCCATCACTCCTGGTGAGGACTGCATCCCACCAAAGCATCGGACAGATGGTCAGTGACCACAGATCCCGAGAACTTCCTCAAGACCATCTTTTGAGCCCTCGGCTCTGTTTTGACTACATCAGAAGCGGATCAATCTGAAATGCCTGTAGCTTAGGGATTCAACTACTGAAAAGGGGAGACAACTAAACACCCTAAAGCTAGCACCTGGGGACTCCACAGCCCAGCTCCAGCCACAAAACTGAGGCCTAACTGATCAACACACAGTGGAAGCCTGGGGAATTCAGTGAGGACACCCTGTTCAACTGGGAATAATGATGTCGCTGACCTTGCTATTTTCCATAGTTCTAGCAGAAACAGCTCCAAACAACTGGGAACTTGGGAAATGGGCAAAAGGCCAAAACGTTGGTGAGGAATCCAGCAGCTGATCCCTGCTGCATGAGAGAGTTGATCTTCTTTTTTAAAAAATATTTTATTATTATTTTGATTCTACGCATATGAGTGTATTGCCTGCTGTGTGTAAGTACACCTGTGTTGTGTGATACCATGGAGTCAGAAGAAGGCAGCAGATTCCCCTGGAACTAGAGTTACAGATGGTTGTTAGCCACCATGTGGGTGCTGGGAATCGAACTTACATCCTCTGCAAGAGCAGCCAGTGGATGAACTCACATTAAGGGACATCTGGGTACACAAACTTGATTCAATAGACCTTAACATATATGACGAAATGCATGAAGTCCTGTGGGCAGTGAATTCCAGGACAGACTGGGGCTACCGGGAGACCCTGTCTTGAAAAGATAAAAAAAAAAAAAAAAAATCAAATGGGAACAAAAAAAAAGAGAGAGAAAAACCTATTCAAGGAACTGACAAAACAACAAGAACCTGTGCACCTGAAAAAGGTCTGAAAGACTGAGCAAAAAATATCAAGACAGGACATGTCTGTGCAGAATACATGAGTCGCTTGGGTGGCACGGGGGGGCTATTGAGGGGTGCTGGCTGGGTGGGGAATGAGTACTAAATTTAATTGGGAAATGTTGTGGGAAATGTGCTCTTGATAAAAATGTAACAAAAAAAAAGAAAGAAGTGAGATTTAAAAAAAAAAAATACGATTGGAAGCAAAGGAAAGTGGAAGGGAGGTTGGCAAACGGAGGGTCAGGGTCTCCGCCCCCCATCGGGAATTCATCCAGGGTCTCTCATGAATTAGAGTTTCTACGTGTGTGTGTTTGTGGCGGTGACAGATTTAATAATGATTAGGAATTCTTGTCATTAACATTTCTTACAGGGCTTGAAAAAAATTACATATTTTTAATGTTTATTTAGCGGTGTATGAGTGTTTGCCTTTGCACATCATGTAAGTTCACATGTGGTGTGATGCCCCCAGAGGACAAAAGAGTGCAATCAGGTCCCTGTGTATGGAGGTTGTTACGTAGTTAGCCATCATGTGGGTGCTGGGAAACTGAACCTGGTCCTTGTCAGAGCAAAACAAGTGACTTTGTAAACCACTGAGCCATTTCTTTCCGGCTCATAATTTCTCTTTTTTAAAATGATTAAAATTAAAAAAAAAAATTATTTATAATTATTGAGGCAGCTAATGCTCCTACTGCTGGACCCATTCTCTCTAGCCCCCTAAATTTTTTGTTATTTTTATTTATTTTTATTGTAATGAGTGTTTCCTTGCATGTATATAAGGTGAAAACACATCTGGTGTTATCCTGTCGGCTTACCGGAATGAAGTTGATGGACAGGTGTTAGTTGGAGTAGCCAAACCAGATCCATGGTGAGCCAGCCTGCCTATACAGCTTATCCGATTCTCCAGCCAACCGTAATATTTTTTTTAAAAACTACAAAGCATTCATTTATTCATTTTTTTACACGATAACTAGAAATAATCGGGATGGTAAATTTTATTGAGATTTTATATATTGAGTGCATGTTAGGAAACATTTGTATCAGGTCTTAATCACTGATCACCCCCTGTCTCCACTGCGGCACTTACTCCATCCACCACTCCCACTGCGCACCACTGGATGCTACATCATACTCATTGTCAAGACTTGTGTTAAGGCCTATTGTGTCAACTTAGTGTTCTTCAGTGCAAGTTCATCCTTTGAGGTCCAGTCAGCCTATCAGCATCTTTCATTTTAAGATCAGCTCTTTCTCACTTAAGAAGATCAGCTCTTTCTTAACCAGCACTAATCAGCTACCATTTATTCTATATTGGGTCTGGGCCGTTCTCTACACGCCGAGTTCTATGCTGGCTTTTTGCCTGCTTGGGTTTGCATGGGTCTTTGCATGTTGATGCCATTGCTGTAGGTTTATGTCAGCAGGGTCCAGGAGCTTGTAGGACTCTATT
The DNA here is from genome assembly GCA_009823505.1 of Rhizomys pruinosus. Classification (NCBI taxonomy): domain Eukaryota; kingdom Metazoa; phylum Chordata; class Mammalia; order Rodentia; family Spalacidae; genus Rhizomys; species Rhizomys pruinosus. The sequence continues at coordinate 742,036 of VZQC01015689.1, forward strand.
TCATATGGTATGCACCTCCTCCCTGGCTCACACAATCTTTCAGTCCCATTTTCCACAATGGTCCGAGCCTTGTGGCGAGGACGCGTCATATGAAGTCTGTCCAAGACCACATTCAGCAGATCCTATTTCCATCTTTGGCATTTTGTGATCATTTGTGTTATGGCCCTCTATCTTATGAGTGAGGTTCATTGATGAGAGTTCAGAGATTCATTAGTATTCTCTTTCCTCATTGTTCCACTATGTTTGAGTTAGTGTAGGGCTGCATTGGTAGGATGTGACACACTTAGGCTTGGGCAATTCATCAATGTCTGTGTGTGATGCAATTGTGGTTCCATATACTGTGGTCTGTTGATGGGTGGATGACTAGATACCTTTTGTAGTAAATATAAGATCATATTTGTACTTATAGGAGTTACATTAGCCTAGGATGTGACAGTCTTGGGGTTACTCTTAAGATCTATGACCTCTTCCAGCCATGTTATTTGGCTGTATTTACAGAGTATCAACATGAGTTCTCCAATTGAGTGCGTGGGGGTTTAAGTCAAATTAGGTAGCTGTTGATTGCCGCCAAGATAAAAATACCATTATTTTATAGTTGTTGTATGTTTTGCATGGTTATTTGGTCTTGTGGCTGATTTTGGACTATCTATTGATGATCTTTCTTAGTGGCTTGTGTAGTGCTTCCAAAGCTATGAGAGCTAAGCCCTCAGGAAGTGGCTTCCAGGTCCAGTTTCCAGCTCATTGCTCCAAATCCAGTCCCCAAGTAAGTGTTCCTGTCTTTCAGCAATAGGGTCTTACTATCAAAGGTGATGTAGGGCTGTGGCAATGGCTGTGTAATATTGAGAGTCTCTTAGACAACTTTGGCCAACAACTTGAAGGAAGTTTCTCCTGCCTGGCAATGTTTCTAAATTATGTAGCTACAGCTGTGTAATTTGTTTGCATTGTTAATATCTGATTCTTCTTTTTTTTTTTTTTTACAGACTTTGACGAAGTTTAATTAGGGAGCCTATTTTGAAATCTTGGCTTTCCTGTGCTTGAATCATGCACTTATGGTTTACCACTGTGGAATTTCTCCATTTAAACTGCTGTGTATTTTAGAAGTTTGAGTTTATGGCAGTGTAAGTCCTTAGAGTCCATCAAGAATGGCGCCAGTTAGGTGGCATGTTCATGGTGATTTCCTACTTCTAGGCCTGGGAATCAGCTGGCATTTGTGTGTGTGTGTCTGTGATGTCGTTGGTTGTTTGTATGCGTGTGTGTATCAGTGAGAGAGGGGCGCCTGAGTGCTTTCCGAATTTCTTGCTTTGTTCCTAGGAGTGGTTTTGTGTTTTTTGTTTGGATATCAGAAAGTCACATGTAGCGTCTCAAAAAGGAAGATATTCTGGGGCATCGATGGACTGGGAGGTATGGACCTACTTTTTATACAGACTTTCTTGGGTCAAGGGTCAGAATAGATCTGCACAGAGCCTGCAACCCTGGACACTTTAATTTCTCGGGAATGCATTTACACTAGATTTCATGGGAGGGCTCATCCAAGTTTCTGAGTTATTAACTCACGACTCGGGGAAACAGAGGCAGGAATCATGTGATGTTAAAACCGACAGGTGCACAAACCTGCATAGACACAAGCAACATTGATACACATCAGAAAAAAACTACTCCACACTGCTTTAGTGAGCATGCTTTGGTAAATACGTTCATTATAGATGTAATTTCGGGAAGAGGGCAGAGCCACTTGGGGGTCGTCGGTCAGTCATTTCAACTTCACCTCCCAAACATCTCATGCATCTTTTTCTCCTCAATCTTCACTAGCCACTAGTTAAGTCCAAACTGCCAGCATCTCTGGCTGCATCACTGCAGGAACCTCAAAGTTTTTCTTCCCCACCCAGGTTGAACCACAGGATGGCCAGAGTAGCTGACTCGAACCCAGCAGGACTCTGTCATACTCCCACCCACCCAGATTTTCACTCACTTTCTTCCAGTTCTTTTAATTTATAATTTCTTACATTAATTCATTTTTGTGTGTGCATGCATGCATGCATGCGTCGTGCGTTAATGGTAACATAAGGCCATACCATGGCACACATTGGAGGGTTAAAGGACAACTTGTGGAAGAGTTTCACCATGTGGCCAGGGATGAACTCAGGTTGGAGACAACTTGGGGCCATTATTATAGTAGAACAATTTTACTCCCACTTCGAGTTTATCCTTTGCTAACCCCAGTTTTTTAATGAATGAATCACATTTTTTGGGGCCTGCAAGATTGGTTCATGATAGATGTGTACTGCTGTCAAGCTGATAATTTGAGTTTGACAGAATGTGGATAATGATCTTTTTGTGAAAAGATGTAACAGAAACTTTCACATTGAAATTTTACATAACCATGTAAACCAGTCCTATAATGATTTGAATACTAGAAAATGTATTTACTTTTTTTTTTTTTTTTTTTTTTTTTTTTTTTTTTTTTTTTTTTTCCCAGCTGGCCTGGAGGTTGTTGTACAACAAAGGCTAGCTTAAGACTCACAGAGATCCATCCTTTCTCTACCTCCCGAGTGCTGCTGGAATTAAAGGCGTTCGTGCCACAAACCTGGCTGATATATTACTCTAGAAGCTATGCTGATGTTTAGCTTTAATCTTATACCAATGTTCACTATGTAAATCAGTTGCCCCTGACTCAAAAGAATGTTTGTGTGTGTGAGATGTGATAGTGATGGGCCATTGAAGAGACAATGAAGTTTCACAACATACGTTTCCCACAGCATATTCGAGCAACACGGGGACATAAGTTTTGATGACTTTTCTGTTGGCTGTGATAGAACCATGATGGTCATCAAGGGACCTTCTAAAGAAGAGTTTTTTTTGAGCTTATGATTGACAGTTTCAGAGAATCAGAGTCCATCATGGCAGGGAGATATGGTGCAGGAACTGGAGCAGAAGCTGAGGTACAACTTCAGAGAGGTGGAGCAGAGGGAGCACTGGAGACTGGCAGGGCTTCTTGAACTCTCATTCAGCCGGCCAGCCATGAATCCTTCCTCAGCATAGGCCGACTACTTCTAAAGACCCTCGCAAAATGGTGCACGACTTGAGGAAAATGTCTTAATATTGGAGCCTAAGTGGGGGCCATTCTCATCACCAACAAGTTACTGACATCTGTTTTGTGGCATTTGTGTTCTGACACTCTAAGACTAGTAGTCAGGAAAAACGGCTTCTTCCTTGTAAATACTGTATTCAGAGATTTGTTAATGTCTTTTCTCATACCAATCGCTATGATATACTTACTGTTAATAATTAATAGAGGATACTTTTGTTATACAGTGTAGAGAAGATGAAAACGTGAACAGTAACAAATGGTTCAGTTCTTGAGAGGAATCGGAGCAACCTTACGAACAATGCCCCTCTTGGCTAAATGATTCAAGAGTGGAACCCCACACATTTCTTCATTAATGCACTCCAGACATTGAACTCATAGCAGGGGAGAAATGGACCACAAGTTGTTCCTCTGACTTTCACATGTTGCTGTGTACTCGCATGCCTTCTCTTCTGCTATTGATTCACTTACTTGTCTGTATGTTTCATTGGTGATTTAGTAACTGCACTTAACGATGAATATAGAAGTTAGCCAGCCAGTGTATGGCACTGTTGGTGTTACTTGAATTCCTGGAAAGGGAGTCTTCTTAAATCTTGATATTTCTCTCATCGTTAAGTGGCCTTGGGCCTGTCTGTGGAGCAGTTTCTATAATGCTGATTAATGCAGGAGAACATACTCTGTGGGCTGTGCCACTGTGGGTAGGTGGGGGTGGGTTGTATTAAGAAAGCAGGCAGTAGTGGGTGTGGTGGCACACACTTTTTTTTTTTTTTTTTTTTAATTCTAGCACTTGGGCAGGTGGATCCTTGTGAGGTCAAAGCCAGCCTAGTATACATAGCAAGTTCCAGGCCAGCCGGGAACTACAGGGCCGTCAAACAAGGAAACTGACAAGCAAGCGGGCTGAAAGCAAGCCAGGGGAACTCCCTCCTTGGCTTCCGGTTCCTGCCTTGAGTTCTTGCTTGACTTCCTTCAAAGATGGAGTGTACCCCGGAAATAAACCCTGTCCTCCAAGTTTGTTTTGGTTAGTGTTTTATCACAGCAACAGCAAAGAGTAAACTAATACAAACATGGTTTTGAGTATTTGGTATGTTTCACTTCTCTTGACTATCAGAACATGTGCTCCTGAACTATATGCCAAATATTGCTGCTTGCCTTTGCATAGCTTCTGTCAAGGAAGGAATGACAGATATTAAGCAAGTGAACAATGATAAGCTAGGAGTTGGTGGTACTCTGAAGTCCAGGATGGCCTGGATTGCTAATGATAGATTCTGCCTGGCTCTGCCTCTGATGTGGATTAAAGACATGTGTTACCTGTTCCTGAAGCTCAATTTTTTAAAAATATTTGTTTTATTAAAGATCTTAAAAAATTGTGTGTATAATTGTGTGAGTTTCTGTGCACCATGCATGTGCAGACGTGCCCTTAAGAGGCTAGGACTCGATTTGTGAACTAGAGTCAACAGGTGGTTGTTGGCTGCCTGATGTGGGTGCTAGGAAGAACCAGGGTCCCTTCTGCAAGAAAGTAAATTGTTTCTTAAACTTCTGAGACCTTCTCTCTCGAGCTTTGTTGTGTTTGTGTGTGCATTTGTATGTATGTATGTTTGTGTGGGTAACACGAGTGCAGGTGCTCACGGGCCAGAGGTGGCAGATCCGCCTGGAGCTGGAGTCACAAGTAGCTGTGAAGTCCGCTCGCGTGGATGCTGGTGAACTGAACTTGGGTTCTCTGCAAAGAGCAACCAGTCCTCCTAACTGCTGATCCATCTCTCCAGCCCCAAAGTTTTGAATTTTACAGAGGGGAAGCTGTGTGTGCCACAGGGATACAGAATGGGGACTTCTAGTCTTGGGGTGGGGGTGGGGTCAAGACCAGCTTGCCTGTATAATAAGGAATACCTGAGCTGAGATCCAGATGAGCAGGAACTAGGGGAGCAGTGGTTGTGGAGGCCACTGGACTTAGGTAGACAGAGAACTGACTGGGCAGAGGGGAGCACCAAGCTCTGCCCAATTCTCCCATGGTTTGGGGTTCAACCCCCCTATTCTCGGGCCTAATTTCTCTTCCATGGTGATAGGCTGTCTGAGGTGGTCTGTGCTGGCCTGGGGTGTGGCATGGAAGGAGGCACTTTCTTAGAACTTTTACTTATTATTTTAATCTTTAAAACAGGAGCCGGGCAGCTGGACCAGTAAGTAAAGCACCAGGAGTTAATACTATTCCGGTGAAAGGGTTGGCTTTATAAAAAGTGAAAGAGCAGGCAGGAGCTGCCATGCTTCTGGGGCCAGGCCCAGCCTACTGCCCAGAAGCTTGCAGCAGTACTTGGAGTGAGCCCATGGGAAAGGGCTGGCAGGTCATTTTGAAGCAGAGTGAGCTGGAGACCATGGTGACAGATGGCAGGCATAGAGGGTCAGGCAGCGAGAAGCATTCTGTGGCTAATGAGGACAGAATTACCAGCTTGAGGTTCCCCAGTGGGCCATGGGCAGGAGCTCTCAGTGGACCTCAGCTCTGGGGTCAAGTAGAAAACGCTGCAGATCCTTGTGGGCTTGGTGCTCCACACATGCTCTGTGGCATTGAGGGCTTTCCCCATCCGCCAGAACCACTCTGCTCTGTACTTCATGTGGGGCTTTAGGCAACGGCACAAAAAGAAGGCTCAGGGCCCTGAATGGGTGAAGAGGGGAAAGGAACGTGAGCGTGCCCGGTTTATGGGCCAGGATTGAGACAGGGCAAGATGAGCGTGTGCCTGCGAAATAGGGCGAGAATATGGGGCAAGGGTAGGCTCAAATCCAGATAGCAGCTTGGACAGCCCCACATGGAACCTTAGTGAATGAAGTTGAACATGTGCTGCACGTCAACAGACCTGGCTCTGGACATAGTTCTGTTGGAACTCATCTCACCCAGGGCTGTGCTACCACACCTTCCCTGATCTATTTCTCAGCTGCCCATAGGAGGCTTTGTTTGACCTTCTAGGTCATGGAAAGGGCTGTGCAGGTCAACAGAGCTCCAGGACCAGCTTTTGGCAGGGAAACGGGAACTGATTCAGTCAGGCCTTCAATGGAGGTGAGGGAGTGATGGAGAAGGAACTTACTCCCAGACACATTCCGAAACTAGAAACTCTGCTGGGAACTTCTTGTCATGAGGAAGGGGGGCATTAGGAGACACAACAAGCTTGGTGCAATCCCTTGGAAATCACCACCTGGGTCACACCTGGCATGGAGAGAGTGGGCGGCACTAGGCAACCCTTTATGTTTTCCCCAGTGTGGGGAGTTCAAGGCCTCTTGTGACTTTTGCCTCTTGCTCTCAGCACGGGTGTTCTTTTCACTGTGGTCCTATCTTGGGGACAGCCCAAGTCTGCCTGGCTGGCACATGTTAGTTGGTGAGGAAAGGGCAGAGGTGCTGACTACGCAGACAGGGAGATGACAGCGATCTGGCTTTCTCCTCTTCCTCCAGCCAGAGAAACTCAGTCAACCGAGTTACAGATCTCTTCCACCACAGCATTGAAGATGTGTGGCTGGTCAGCATAGACGTGGTGTGATGCGCCCTCAATCTCCTGTGGACAGAGGATCCGCCAGGGGCAGGTCAGCCCTTTAGTCCTAGTACTAGGAAGCTGTCCCAGCCATCTCGTCTTCCCCTTAGACTTCCTTGATGCTACCTTCCAGCTCTTCTCAGAAACAGTGTTCTACCCATTGTGAGCCACACTACTTAACTGCCTATTTTACCCAGGAAAGCAGGACCATGGAATCAATGGAGAATGGCAGAGGGCAAGAGGCAGAGAAGGATGGGAAGCCTTCACTGCAGCCTCTGCTCCTCAGTCCATGAGTCACAGCTCTGGATTAGAGGGGAATGTGGGGGGAGGGCATGGAGATGGCGCAAGGCAACTCAGCCTGCTTTTTTTATGAATAAGATTGCTTTTTAGCTGACCTAGGTTCCTCATCGTCCTGCTTTTTAATACCTGATTTTGATTGCCTTCTTTACTCAGGCATTCAGGACAGCTGCTGGTCTCCGTCTCTACCACCCTTGTCCAAACTTCCCAGGATATTTTTCAGTTAAATGCTTATTATCTATTTACTTCACTTAATATCACTTTCTCCTGCAAACCCCACTTCTTCGTGCCAACTTACCATGTCTCGGACATAGGAATCTGGTCGCTGCATCTTCACCTTTTTCCCCGTGCTGGTATCTATCCAGGTGTTGGCCCCATAGATCATGGTAATGGGCATATCTTTTCTAATTAAGTGAATTCGCTCCAACATGGGACGCCGGGCCCAGCCAAAGGACTCCATCATGGCTTTGAATGCCGTTTCACCACTGACAGAACAAAAGAGTGAGGCAACAGAGAATAACCACGACAGCAGAAAATGTTAGCTCGCTTCTCTTCAGAGGTCAGATTGTATCAAAGGCAGGGCTGGCTCATCAAACATTGGTGAGATGAAGAGACGAGTGACATGCCTCAGGGCACCTTTGTGAAAAGCCCACAGCACAAGAGCTGTCTGAGAATGGAATAAGTAATTATTTATGCAACTGATATTTCCATGTTACCGCCTGGCTGGCTGAAGGGACATGGGAACGAGAAAGACGAGGTACCCGCCCTCTGGAAGCTCACGTTGCAGCTGACATCTTTGGGGGGTGAACACTAAATAATCATATCACTAATCATTTAGCTTCAAATTCCTGAGGATTATGAAAGGGTAGTAGAGTACCAGGATGCAGGTTAGGGGCTCAGTTGAATACAAGGAGAATTGGAGAAGAACAAGGAAGCTTCTAAAGAGACTCTGGACATGAAGATTGACACGGATCAGCCTTTCAAGGCTGATGAAGCAGTAGCTTCTGCTAAGGGAGAAGCAACAAATGCTAATTTAATCTCCCTATCGGGTTTGAGTGAGGCTAGGACAGGAGCCAGCTAGCTGGGCTGGCCTGTAGCTTCTACAGGAGGTAGGAGAGGTTGGGGATGATGTTCCCCCAGTTTGCTTATCTATATTCTTGGTCTCCTTTGCACGCCAGGATGAATTCTGCCTAGGCTGACAGAATCTGAGAACTGTTCCTTAAGACATTGCACCACAGTGCATGTACCATGGATTCAGAAGTCTGACAGACATGAATTCAAACCCATCTTCTTGCAGTTTTGTAACATAATGTATTTAAATTTTTTCACTAAGTAGAAATTATGCTCCTTCTTGGGTTTCATGATCAAAGAATGAGTATACACAGAGCTCCCTAGTTTGTGTTTAAGTGAGGTGGCCAGATTTTCATGTTTTTCTAAAGGACGGATTTGAATCACCATAAATTTGTCAGCTATAATAAAAGAACTCGTAATTATAAAATTGAGTGGTATTTGGGGTGAGGGAACGAAAGCTGGTTATTGATGTCATCTTTGGGGCATCTAGGACATTGACAAGTGGCTTAGATTGGGAAGTATAGAACTAGGTCAGAGATTGGAGAATGGGGAGGGCCTGGACTGGCAATCAGCCCATGGGGACTGGAAGGAGTCACAGAATAGGAAGCTAGGGGTGCCTGCAAGCTTGTTATGCAAATGAGTAGCCACAGACAGAACTTCTTAAGGTCCTGGAGACTCTCTATTCTGCTAAAAGAGGTAAAGGATGTTTTAAAATTTATTTATTTTTCACTTTAAACAAGTCTGGTTTTTAAACCTGCAAGGATTTGTGGCGCACAGATGTGCATTTAAGCCAAGAGGACAGAGGAGGGCTGATCCTGGAATGGAGTTACAGGATGGCCTGTTAGGTGCCATGATGGGCTCTGGGAACTGAACACTAGTCCTCTGCAAGAGCAGCCGTGCATTAACCATTGAGCTATCCGTTTAGTCCCTAGCAAAGTGATTTTTGATTCAATCGCTCGGGCTTTATTTCAAAAGTGTCAATAGTTAAATTTTATGCACATTCTTTCATTGATAAATGAATATTGGAATGTTTCGTGATATATCCACATTGTAACAAAGGAATATATGCAAGGAGATTCTTTTTAAGCCGAGTTATGTGACATATTAGGCTGAAAATAAATGAGATGCCAGGCATGGTGGCCACCCTTAATCCAGTATTTGGGAGGCAAGAGGCAGGCAGAATTTTCTGTAAGTTCAAGGACGCCTGGTCTACAGTCACATAGTGTTCAGGGAAGCTGGGGCTACAGGGAGACCCTGTTCAACGATTGACCACCCCCCAAAAAAAAGTAATGCAATTTGGGAACTTTAGGTTGAGGATGGGCAAAGACTTCTATTTTATTCTTTGCCTTAAAAAATCCTTGCCTAGCGGGTGTGGTGGCACCGCCCTTAACCTAAGCCTTTGGGGAGCAGAGGCAGGCAGATCTTTGTGGTTCAGGCAGCCTGGTCTACAGATGAGTTTCCAGGAAGCTGGGGCTACAGGGAGACCTGTCTCGAAAAAAAGACCAAAGAAAAGAAAAAGAATCCTTGNGGCAGGGGTTTGACCCTTTAGTTAGTATCTATCTAGCAGCATGTGCCACCTGCAATCCTAGGTTGCTGAGGGTTTCTGTAAAATTCTTTTGTGGAAGTGCGAACACGGTTCATAGGCAGACTCTCAGTGGGGTAACTGTACTTTCTTTTACAGGAGTGAGGGTAGAGAAAGAAGATGCCATTAGCGTAGAGGATTTAGAGTAGAGAAAGAAGATGCTGCATGTGACCATGGTCTGAGCAGTCCCTAGCCAAACCCTAACAGAAGGCCAGTCAGAAGGGACAAAAGAGCCCTTCAGGCTCCGTCTCAGCTTGATTTTTTTTTTCAATGGTTGATTTGGCAATAAGATCTTAAACATCTAATTCTGGCATGCAACGAACAGCAGTGACAATAGCCTTTTGTGGTTTGTGGAGCTTCAGAGGCCTCCCTGGCCAACAAGCCACGAGAGTAACACAATCTGGCCCCTGGGACCCTCATTTAACAAACTTTTCTTTTTTTCCAAATATGTGTCTGTATGAGCTACCTTTTTTTCACCCATGCACGATGCTGAAAGGTCTCGGGGGCAAGCTTCAAAGTGGACACTGAGATGGATTGTTGGGGATAAGAAGTTTATTAAGAGTTATTCCAGCTGGGCGTGTGGCATGCAGCCTTTAATCCTAAGCATCTGGGAGGCGGCAGGGCAGGTGGATTTGTGAGTTCAAGGCCAGCCTGGTTCTACCAAGTGCGATTCCAGGACAGCTGGGGCTAGTACCGGGAGACACTGTCTCGAAAAGAACACAAACACAAAAAAAAAAAAAAAATGAACAAAAAACAAAGGTTATTCCACAGAAAGTAAAGTACCGCGCGTGTCCGGACTCTGAGGCGTGTTGGTATTTGGGCGGGGGGCTCTTGCTTTTTAGGAAGATTTATGAGGAAAGTTTTTTTTGGATTATGTATTACTCATGTGTTGGGCTTTAATTTTTTTTTGGATATCACTCCTATCCCTCATACGCTTTTCCCGCTCGTTTTTGTTGCGTTGTGGGCCCTGTTTTGGCGTCTCGGGTTATATGGGGACCTTTTCTTAGGTCTCTGCGGATGAGAAGGTTTCACACGTGGGCCTGCCGCCGGGGTTTGTCTGAGTCCCTATGCAGTGCCGTGGGGAAGGAGGCGGGAGATGATCCCGCTGATTGGTCCTCCTTGGATGTCTACTAGTCTGGTATCTTCACTTGAGAAATCTGGGTACCTAGGGCATCTTCCAGGAAATTACAGACTTATCAGAAGGCTCTTGGAACCTGTGAGACTGGGGAGAAGAGAGGGTTGTGCTGGCTATGTGCCCTGGGTAGCAGTGTGGTCTGGATTCTAACAGATACCTTCCATTTTAACTCCTTATGTATGTTTACAATTCTTTTAGATGCTTTTCTGAATCTGTAAGACTCCTAGAGGTAAGCATTAAACCATCTATATGTTAAAACCTTTTTTCACAGTGAGTGGCTATCTACAGTGAAGGCCCACTGTTGTCAAGTCCAAGCAGCTGTCCGCAGCTAAGAGGAGACTAAAAAAGAATGCTATTAGCAAGGTCCAATACAGCCTGGAAGCATTACACTGCTTACGTCAGTTGTTTCCTTCAAAGATCAATACTGGGTACGATGGTATAGATGGGAGGCGCTACCTTAGCCCTCTATGGTCCAGGCATTCTCCTTGAGCTATCCTGCTTCCTGTCCAGGGTGCTGCTAAGGCACCCCTTTGCATCTCCCTACTCTTGATGGTTTAGTGGGGCTCAAACTGCTTGGCATGGCTCAGGTCCCAGAGAGAGCAAGGCCATGCTTCTACCTGACATTTGAGTTGACTCTTTTGGTATGATGGGCTCTGGGCTGCAGCCACTGTCATTGTCCCCCCACCCTCTCAGTCACTCCAGGCTGATGTGATAACCCTGGACTAGGTCAACAGTTTCCATACCTAGCATGCTTCCCTGCAGGAGGGAAACACACAGCTTACTCTGTGGGGGATGACTACCCTGGGGATAAGCTGTCTTTATCATCTATTTGCATTGTTTTATCATTTGTGATCTCTATAAATTATTTTTCAGGCTTTAAAGCTTTCTAGCACAGCATTGGGCTATTTTCTCCTTAGGTAATTCTAGCTCAACACAAATCTTTTTTTTTTCCAAGTTTTATCGAAGCTCTGTTTCATTTTGTACAACATACATTACAAATAAAATCTAGACCGTGCCCCCCTCCCTGCCCCCATGCCCCACCAGAAAGGCTCATGCATTCTGCCAAACTGTTTTTCATCTTTTTCTCAGTCTCTCTCAAAATCTTGATGCAGAAGTTTAACTGTCTCGAGCAGAAGTTCACCATTTCCGTCAGTTCTTTGATGCAGTCTTTTCTGTGTTTGTGTTTTGTGTTATTGTTGTTATTCCTTCCACTATCCATCACTCTCTTAAAATATGCATAAATGCATGTCACATATATCATCTTCAGCTTTATGAATTTTTTATGTTTTTATAAGGTCTCTGATGAAAGATGTCATGTTTGAAGACTACTTTTTGGCAAGCCCAAACCACCATCTATTCTGTTCCACACTGGGGTTTTCCTTTCCATGGTCACCAATATGAGGTCAGGTAAGCACCGTTGTCCTGTCTTGATCTTCCTTGTATGGCCTCCATGATACAGCCTGGGTGTTGGCAGCCTACCACACAATGTGTGCTGTACCACGCCCTAAGGTGGCGCTGGCTTCCTGAGTTGCTAGAACAACTACAAGCCGTTTTCCGCCGTTGTCTTTGCATTGGGCAAACTGCGTTCCCGGGCCCGAGCTCTCTGGGCCCGCGCCTTGGGCATGCTAATGAGGCATGGGACAGTGCACCCAATCCAGAGCATCCCCGAACCCTCTGGACTGCTTTATAAGCAGTGCCTCTTCCCCATTCGGGGTCCTTCTCACAAAAGAGCTGTGCACCATAAATATTACCACAGAAGATTCCTGTTGTCCGCGTGAAGTCCTTGCCAGCGAGACTTACGAGCGCGGGACAACCCCCTGTGGGTATTCCAACAGTGGCAGTCTATACTCTGAGGAGGTTGAAACCCCAGTTCCGATCTCAGTCCACAAGCTGGGATGTCTCTCGCAGTCCATCTGGCATTGAAGGCTGGGAGGATTCTTGGAGAGGACATGAGGTCTTCAGTCCCTTTGGAAGGTTGAAAATTGTGTCTTTCATGTCTTTGAAGATGGCAAAATCAGTGGCAGCCCAACCAGGTGGTAGTGCCACTTGCCAGTAAGACAGGCAAAACAGCTGTGTTCTTTTGTCTTTTTACTAAGATCGCAAGTTTTATACCTGAAGCACAATTTTTCAGGGGACTTACTATTTATTTTTTATTTATTTATTTTTGGTCTTTTGAGACAGGTCTCCATGTAGCCCAGTGTCCTGGAAAACTCACCCTGTAGGACAGGCTGGCCTTGACCTTCACAAAGATCCGCCTGCCTTGCCTCCCCGAGTGCTCGGATTGAAGGCGTGGCCACCACGCCCTGGCTTACAATACATCTTACATTTATTTAACCCCTTCACTATCTGCACCCCCCCCTTGCCCTCTGTAGACCAGGCTGGCCTTGAACTCACAAAGATCCACCTGCCTCTGCCTCCCAAGTGCTAGGATTAAAGGCGTGCACCACCACGCCCGGCCCCATTTGATTTTATATTATTCCAAAATGTGCATACATACACTCCACACATAAATCAAAGTTACAAAATCTGAAAATAAACTATAGGTTAATTCCAAGGCACATTTAGAGATTTACATTTTAACAGTAGAGTTGCATGCATGTAAAAAGAAGTATAACTTTACATTCTTTTTTTCTAGAATATGAATATTAGTATTCCTATATGATAGAACACACCATAGGATTACATAAGGATAAATTATGAGTGGTTGTAACATGTATCAATAAAAAGAGAAAATATTATTTTACAAAATATTTTTAACTGTTAAATATAATCCTTTTTTTTTTTACCAAAAGATGTCATGTTTTCCCCAAGGAAGTGCTTGAAGGTTCCTCCTAGGCAAACCCAAACAACCATCAATCCTGCCCCTGTGCTCCACACTGGGGGTCCCTCCCCCACCATGGTCACCCAAATGAGGTCCAGCAAGCGTGTGTCCTGTCTTGATCTTCCTGCACTGGCCTCCATGACACAGCCTGGGTAGTCAAATAATGGCAGTCTACTCTCTGAAGAGGCTGAAATCCCTGTAGCCACTCAGTCCACACACTGGATATCTCCATAGTCCCCATCTGGCATTGAAGGTTTGAAGGATTCTCAAGTTTTATATCTGAAATACAGTTTCTCAGACCTTATTGATTATTTATTTCTGGTTATACTTTCCTTTTGGATGCTTAAAGCCACACAGTCAGCCCAGATTAGCCAAAGTTTCTATTTTCTTAAGGTCAGTTGAGGATCTGGTCCTCAAGGTTCACTCAGGTTTTTTTTTTGGGGGGGGGCGGTAGCCCCTGGCTCCTTTTGTTTTTTCAACCACCAGTTCCATCCACTCGAGGACACAGTTAGGTCTTGCTAGACCAGGCTTCTCTCTTTGAAGCATGAGCAGACTTTCATCTTTATAGGGTGGACACTGGCTGGAGTCCCATCAGTGGATCTCCAAGACTCCCTGCACAGGAAGACTGGTGACTCACATTTTGCAGGACATTTCAGGAGACGCCCCCATGCATACTTAGTTGACCTCTGAGGGCAAGGAACAAAGTTATCCCTTAGGTTTCTCAGCCAAATTGATATGGTCATTGAGTATGGTCATTAAGCACCCAGAAAGACTAAGTTACACCACCCTGATACAGCACACCTATACTAAAATTGTATCTTCTGGAAAACAAACTGTGTGTTATTTCCATATCATATTTCTTGATTTACCTTTTTCCATTTTAACTTCATGTTACACTGTAATATGTATACATGTCCACCATCATATAGCAAAAATCCATAGTCTGAAAATAAGTCGTAGGTTAGTTCTAGGACCTGTCTAGGGATTCATAATATAAGAGCACGGTTGTGTTCAGATCATGGGGAATATAGCATTAATGTTGCTCAATTTGCCTTAGAGCTAGGTACTTGGAGCTAGCATCCACAGATGAGGGATACCATTCGTCTTCTGTTTTTCTGGGACTGTGTTACTTCACTTAACATAATATCTTCTAGTTCCATCCATTTACCTGAAAATTTCATGACATCATCTTTCTTTACCGCTGCATAGAATTCCATTGTGTAGATGTATCACTTTTTTTTTTTTTTTTGTCTTTTTGAGACAGGGTCTCCCCGTAGCCCCAGCTGTCCTGGGATTC
>VZQC01015689.1:757368-767554 GCA_009823505.1 Rhizomys pruinosus
CAATTCCAGGAGAACTCCAGTTCCAGGGGAATCCGACGCCCTCTTCTGACCTCCGCGGCATTGCACGACACGGGTGCACAGACTTGCATGCAGACAGTACATTCCTACACATACAGAAATAAATAAAATTAATAAAAAAAAAATTTTTTTTAAATAAAATAAAAAAAAACAAATACCCTTTTGCAAGAGTAAAAGCTGCCCTGCCAAGTTACTTTCACTTATCTGTGTCTTCCTGGCAATCGCAACCTTGGAGGACAGCAATAAGAGAACAGAGTATTTCTAGATCCATCTGCTCCAGAGGGCTGAATACAAGGTATCCCTCAAGTAGGCCCAAATCTGTCAAAAAATGTTAAATACTTAGGGTCTTCAATTTCAAAAGAACACTGGGCCTTTGGCCCACAACAGAAACAATAATCTGGAACCTCCCAACCCCAGAGACCCAAAGGCAGATCCACTAGCTTTGGGAGGCAGCTGACTGCCTAATTAGCCATTGATAGTGAAACCCCTCCTCCCATAAAGGGGGGGGGGCAGCAGGAGGCTTTCCTGACCCTAAAGAGAATCTTACTAGATGCCCTGCTTTAGAACTTCCTGATGTAACTCACGCATTCAACATGTTCACCCATGAAAAAGAGGCAATGGATGACCCCCCCCCCGGGGTCCTAACTCAAACTATGTGACCCTGACGATGACCCATGGCTTACTGTCTGAACAGCTAGACACTAACTGCCTACTGGCCCTGGCCACCACTGCTCTCCTAGCTGAGAAGAAGAGAAACTGACTACGGGACAAATCACGAAAAGCACCACTGACTCACCAACCACACAGGAGCCACTACTCCAGCCTCCTTTGTGGCATGCCTGGAGACAGTCAGAATGCTAAATCCAGTCACTTTTCTACCTACTGAGCCAGGACCTCCTGACCATGACTGTATTAAGATAATAGACTAGATCTACTCAAGCTGCTCAGACCTCATAGATGAGTTTTTACCCTCCCCAGACCACACCCTCTACACTGATGGAAGCACCTTCCTGTCGGGTGAGAAATGTCAGGCAGAATATGCAGTTATGACAGAAACAAAAATAATAGAGTCAGGGCCCTTCTGGTGAGATGGTCAGCCCAATGGGCAGAGCTGCTGGTCCTAATCAGGGCCCTGGAATTGAGCAAAAGGCAGAAGACCAACATCTACATGGACTGGAAGTATGTTTTCACCACCTTCCATGTGTATGGGGCTCTCTACAAGGAAAGAGGACTTCTCCCCACAGGAAGAAAGGTTCTCAAGAGGGAGACAGAAATCCTATGCCTCTCAGAAGAAGTCTGGAAGCCCACATTTATCACTTGTCAGCCATTGTCAGGGTTGTCAGAAGGGAGAAGATGGCATAACCCACAGAAACAGGAGTGCAGATGTGGAAGCAAAATAGGCAGCCATGGTCATAATCCTTCAGGGTCTTACTGGGAAAATCCTCATGGCCTTGGCCTGGCCCAAGCACCCAATTCTGCCCAGGAGGAAGAAAATTGGATCAAAAGGAAAAAGGGGACCAGATATCGGAAGTGGCTCCTCTTCTAGTCTCTTTGGCCTCTGCGGCAAAAGCAAGATAAGTAAGGGAATGTCATCATTTGGAAAGCGTCGCAATAAGACGCACACTTTGTGCCGCTGCTATGGCTCTAAGACCTCCCACCTTCTCTTGTACTACCCTGCCAAGTGCAAGAGAAGTATAACTGGAGTGCCACGGCAGAGAGACGAATACTGTGGAACAGCAGTCCTGGATTCAGGCATTCGTTGCTCATGTGCAGGCTAGCACACGCTTGGTGCCATGAGCCAACTTGTTTGTCTGCACGTCCCTTTCTGAGTATGTCCAGGAGCTGGGATGACATGTGATGGTGTGGATTGGTCTAGGATTGGCCACCCAGAGGTGGTGTCACATGACTTATATAAGCTGCCTGTTACATAGAATAAATGGATTTTCACAGATTTTCACCGTCTGACATGGTCCCCGGGCAGTAACATGCATGTGTGGCTGTGGGGCTATCAACCCCACAGCTGGCTCTCCAGCTCATTAGGTCATGGGAGTCAGCAGCTCCACCTGCCACCTTTGGTGTGGAACCAGCAGTCTCCCAGCCACGCGTTTAGCAGCAGGGCCATCAGCCCCACACGCATGCCCTCTTCAGCCTATCCAACCGTGGAATCAACAGCCCCACAAAATACTACTGGGACTGGGCAGATGTGGCACCTGGAAGTTGTCAGTCACGGATTTAGATGTGGATTCCATGAAGGAGCAACACCAAAACCCAAGAGGGCAGCTGTCGGAGCATCCAGTTCATCTTGAGGATTTCAGCAATCAGTCACAAAATAAAATGTTCTAAGCTGGGTATGGTGGCACATGCCTTTAATCCTAGCACTGGGGAGGCAGAGGTGGAAGGATCTTTGTGAGTTCAAGGCCAGCCTAGTCTACAGAGTGAGTTCCAGGACAGCTGGGGCTACAGGGAGACCCTGTCTCAGAAAGACAAAAATAATAATAAAATAAAGTATAAAATGTTCTGGTTTAAAAAAAAAGGGGGGGGGTACTAAAAACCCAGGTGAGTGGTGGCTTCTTGCTGGCAGATGTCCCTTCATTCCAGATCAACTGGCTTACGCCCTGGTTTGCCATCTTCATAACAATACTCTTAGGGGGAAACACCATTTGAAACACTCATAAACTGATACTCCTATGTAGCCAGACCCCCACGCTTTGAGGAACGTAACCCAGAGGTGCCTGATCTATTCCCACGACAACGCCAAACAAGGGCCAACACTGCCACTGGGAATACAAAGCACTGGGCAGAGCCTAGAAATAGACTTCACTGAATCATCACCCAGCAGGGGACACAAGTAGCTGTTGGTCATGTGTTACATACTTGGGTGGGTGGAGGCATTTCTCACTAGAAGTGAAAAAAAAATAGGCAACAAGGGTTTCGCTACCTGAGATCTTGCCCAGGGATGGAATGCCTAAATCAATTGGGTCAAAGAATGAGCCTGCCCTCATGCCCAAGAGTACACGAGGACTAGCAAAAGCCCTAAAAATGAAATGGAACTTGATGCAGTTCATCAGTCTCGGAGCTCAGGGAAAGTTGCTTGCATGAACTGAGGCCAAAAACAAATCTTAAGTAAATTTTCCCAAGATTACCCTGGACTTCTAGACTTTTCATGGTACTGTTGAAGAAGACATGTTCTCTCCAAGAAGGAAGAAAGTTCAGCTCAAGAAATTCTGTTTGGAAGTTGCACTCCCCTCCCCTCCTGAAAGTCCCTGGAGACAAGAAAGACTCGGGAAATCTAGATACTCATGCTCAGTTGCAACTCTAAGCCATTATTACCCACTGACACAGTGGGTACTAGAGAGACTTCCTATGTCCTTAAGCAACCCAATGCATCCCTACAGACCAGAAGGCCTGTGTGAGTAAAAGTCTGGGGCAAGTTACCCCTCAAACCCATTAGAAAGGGCTCCTACATGGTGCTTCTAACCACTCCTAGGGCTCTAAATATGGCAGGTACGAATGCCTGGACCCATCACTCCTGGTGAGGACTGCATCCCACCAAAGCATCGGACAGATGGTCAGTGACCACAGATCCCGAGAACTTCCTCAAGACCATCTTTTGAGCCCTCGGCTCTGTTTTGACTACATCAGAAGCGGATCAATCTGAAATGCCTGTAGCTTAGGGATTCAACTACTGAAAAGGGGAGACAACTAAACACCCTAAAGCTAGCACCTGGGGACTCCACAGCCCAGCTCCAGCCACAAAACTGAGGCCTAACTGATCAACACACAGTGGAAGCCTGGGGAATTCAGTGAGGACACCCTGTTCTACTGGGAATAATGATGTCGCTGACCTTGCTATTTTCCATAGTTCTAGCAGAAACAGCTCCAAACAACTGGGAACTTGGGAAATGGGCAAAAGGCCAAAACGTTGGTGAGGAATCCAGCAGCTGATCCCTGCTGCATGAGAGAGTTGATCTTCTTTTTTAAAAAATATTTTATTATTATTTTGATTCTACGCATATGAGTGTATTGCCTGCTGTGTGTAAGTACACCTGTGTTGTGTGATACCATGGAGTCAGAAGAAGGCAGCAGATTCCCCTGGAACTAGAGTTACAGATGGTTGTTAGCCACCATGTGGGTGCTGGGAATCGAACTTACATCCTCTGCAAGAGCAGCCAGTGGATGAACTCACATTAAGGGACATCTGGGTACACAAACTTGATTCAATAGACCTTAACATATATGACGAAATGCATGAAGTCCTGTGGGCAGTCAAGGGGGGGTGCAGATAGTGAAGGGGGTTAAATATGATTAAGATGTATTGTAGGCAGGCGTGGTGGCACACGCCTTTAATCCTAGCACTCGGGAGGCAGAGGCAGGCGGATCTTTGTGAGTTCAAGGCCAGCCTGGTCTACAGAGTGAGTTCCAGGACAGCTGGGGCTACAGGGAGACCCTGTCTCAAAAAGACCAAAAAATAAATAAATAAAAAATAAATAGTAAGTCCTGAGAAATTGTGCTTCAGGTATAAAACTTGCGATCTTAGTAAAAAGACAAAAGAACACAGTTGTTTTGCCTGTCTTACTGGCAAGTGCAGCTACCGTGTGGCTGCCACTGCTTTTGCCATTCTTCAAAGACATGAGAAGACACAACTTTTCAACCTTCCAATATGGACTGAAGACTCATGTCTCTCCAAGAATCCTCCAAACCTTCAATGCCAGATGGGGACTGCTGAGACATCCAGCTTGTGGACTGAGATACTACTGGGGTTTCAACCTCCTCAGAGTATAGACTGCCACTGTTGGACTACCCAGGCTGTATCATGGAGGCCAGTACAGGAAGATCAAGACAGGACACGGTGCTTACTGGACCTCATTTGGTGACCATGGGAAAGGAAAACCCCAGTGTGGAACAGAAGGGCAGAACCGATGGTGATTTGGGCTTGCCAAGGAGGAGATTTCAAACATGACATCTTTCAGCCTAATAAAAATCATAAAAAATTCATAAGCTGAAGATGATATATGTGACATGCATATATGTATATTTTAGAGTGATGCATATTGGAAGGAATAACAACAATAACAACAAAAACAGCAACACAGAAAAGACTGCATCAAAGAACTGACTGAAATGGTGAACTTCTGCTCGAGACAGTAAACTTCTGCATCAAGAATTTTGAGAGAGACTGAGAAAAAGATGAAAAACATGTTTGGCAGAATGCATGAGCTCTGGTGGGGCAGGGGGGCAGGGAGGGGGGCACGGGCCTAGATTTGATTTGTAATGTAATTTTGTACAAAATGCACAGAGCTTCGATAAAACATTGGAAAAAAAAAAGATTTGTGTTGAGCTAGAATTACCTAAGGAGAAAATAGCCCAATGCTGTGCTAGAAAGCTTTAAAGCCTGAAAAATAATTTATAGAGATCACAAATGATAAAACAATGCAAATAGATGATAAAGACAGCTTATCCCCAGGGTAGTCATCCCCCACAGAGTAAGCTGTGTGTTTCCCTCCTGCAGGGAAGCATGCTAGGTATGGAAACTGTTGACCTAGTCCAGGGTTATCACATCAGCCTGGAGTGACTGAGAGGGTGGGGGGACAATGACAGTGGCTGCAGCCCAGAGCCCATCATACCAAAAGAGTCAACTCAAATGTCAGGTAGAAGCATGGCCTTGCTCTCTCTGGGACCTGAGCCACGCCAAGCAGTTTGAGCCCCACTAAACCATCAAGAGTAGGGAGATGCAAAGGGGTGCCTTAGCAGCACCCTGGACAGGAAGCAGGATAGCTCAAGGAGAATGCCTGGACCATAGAGGGCTAAGGTAGCGCCTCCCATCTATACCATCGTACCCAGTATTGATCTTTGAAGGAAACAACTGATGTAAGCAGTATAATGCTTCCAGGCTGTATTGGACCTTGCTAATAGCATTCTTTTTTAGTCTCCTCTTAGCTGCGGACAGCTGCTTGGACTTGACAACAGTGGGCCTTCACTGTAGATAGCCACTCACTGTGAAAAAAGGTTTTAACATATAGATGGTTTAATGCTTACCTCTAGGAGTCTTACAGATTCAGAAAAGCATCTAAAAGATTAGTTAAAACAACAGTAAGAGTTTAATGGAAGGTATCTGTTAGAATCCAGACCACACTGCTACCCAGGGCACATAGCCAGCACAACCCTCTCTTCTCCCCAGTCTCACAGGTTCCAAGAGCCTTCTGATAAGTCTGTAATTTCCTGGAAGATGCCCTAGGTACCCAGATTTCTCAAGTGAAGATACCAGACTAGAGACATCAAAGGACCATCAGCGGGAGCATCTCCCTCTCCTTCCCCACTGCCTGCTAGGGACTCAGACACCCCGGCTGCAGGCTCCACTTGGAAACCTTCTCTTCCTCAGAGACCTAGAAAAAAGGTCCCCATTCCCACCCAGCCCACCCCCACCTCGGAGGGTAGGAGTGATTCTCTTAAAAGCCCCCTATGATATCCTTGTCTGTAATCTTCCTAAGGCCCCAACTCCTCAGAGTCCCTGACATGCTGTTGTCTGTCTTTCTGTGGAAGTAACTCTTTTTTTTTTTTTTTTTTTTTTTTNTGTTGTTGTTGTTCTTTTCGAGACAGTGTCTCCCTGTAGCCCCAGCTGACCTGGAACTCACTCTGTAGACCAGGCTGGCCTTGAACTCACAAAGATCCACCTGCCTCTGCCTCCCGAGTGCTAGGATTAAAGGCGTGCGCCACCACGCCCAGCTGGAAGTAACTCTTAATAAACTTCTTATCCCCAACAATCCATCTCAGTGTCCACTTTGAAGCTTGCCCCCGAGACCTTTCAGCATCGTGCATGGGTGAATAAAGGTACTCATAGAACATTTTGGTTGTTAAATGAGGGTCCCAGTGCCAGAGTTGTGTTACTCTCTCTGGCTTGTTGGCCAGGGAGGCCTCTGAAGCTCCACAAACCACAAAAGGCTATTGTCACTGCTGTTCGTTGCATGCCAGAATTAGATGTTAAGATCTTATTGCCAAAGATAACACATTGAAAAATCAAGCTGAGACTGAGCCTGAAGGGCTCTTTCCCTTCTGACTGGCCTTCTGTTAGGGTTTGGCTAGGGACTGCTCAGACCATGGTCACATGCAGCATCTTCTTTCTCTACCCTCACTCCTGTAAAAGAAAGTACAGTTACCCCACTGAGAGTCTGCCTATGAACCGTGTTCGCACTTCCACAAAAGAATTTTACAGAAACCCTCAGCAACCTAGGATTGCAGGTGGCACATGCTGCTAGATAGACACTAACTAAAGGGTCAAACCCCTGCCCCTCCCCTTGCTGCTCAGGAAATAGTCAAGCTGACTGCAAACAACAACTATGGTCTACTCATTGATCCCATGGCATAAGAATTTCCCTTTCTCTCTGAAATCTGTAAGAGGGGACCCCCCCCCAGTCTCATGGGTCTGACCTCTTCTCAGAGCCTTCACCAAGATGTTTTTCTGTGGCTTTAAACATTCTCCTAATACTAGGGAGGCAGAGACAGGTGGATCTTTGTGAATTCAAAACCAGCCTGGTCTACAGAGTGAGTTCCAGGACAGCTGAGGCTACAATGAGACCTTGTCTCAAAAAAAGACCCCCCCCCAAAAAAATTCTCCTAATAAATCTCATACACAATAGGACAATCCACTTCAGTGTCCCTCTTGAACTTTTAATCTGAGATCTTTCTCTTTCATTGTGCTGGGAGGTGCCATAAAAGTTGCTGGGGGAGTATTACAGCCAACAGTCCTACTCAGCTGTGGAGTCTAGATGTAACACTATGGAAGGGCCTCTGAAGCAATAGTGCTACGGACTGTTATAGCTATAACCAAAGACTTTCTGATTCAACTAAGGTCCATTCCACAATGTGGAAGGGAATTCATGTATGGTACTGTAAGACAAAACATAAACCTGTGGCTGGGGAGATCATAGGCCTCAGTGGGGAAGCAACTGCTGTCGTTTTGTTGAATAGCTGTGATGTCCCTGTCAAACTACCTTCTAAACACTTATTCTTTTTTTTAATTTTATATGTATTAGTGTATTGCCTGCATGTATATATGTGTAACCATGTCATACAATGGCTGTGGAGGTCAGAAGACAGCATCAAATCCCCTGGAATTGGAGTTACAGATAGTTGTTAGCCTCCATGTGGGTGCTGGGAATTGAACCTGGGTCCTCTGCAAAAGCATCCAGTGCTCTTAACTGCTGAGCTACCTCTCCAGCCCCATAAACACTTATTCTTACACCCATTGGAGTACTGCTTCTGTCTGCTTTAGTTGTGGAGAAAAACGTAATACTGAGCTATGGCTGTTAATGGAGTAACTCATAACTGATTAAACTTCTGAGAACAAGGGACTGTTGAGATGGCCTCTCTACCCTTCCAAGGCCCAGCAAAGAGAAAGGCGGAAAGAATGAAGAGCCAAAATAAATGTGACACTTTTTAAATTTTTTATTTATTTTTTATTTATTTTGTATGTGTATGAATATACCGTCTGCATGTAGGTTTGTGCACCCATGTCGTGCAATACCACAGAGGCCAGAAGAGGGTGTCAGATTCCCCTGGAACTGGAGTTAAAGATGGTTCTCAGCCTCCATGTGGGTGCTGGGGATTGAACCTGGGTCCTCTGCAAGAGCAGTTGGCGCTCTTAACCACTAGGCCATCTCTCCAGCCCCGATGACATTTTTTTTCTTGTGGACATAACTTGGACTTTTCCTTCTGTAGCCATGGAAACTATAATAGAACAATAGAGATAGCCAGGTCTATGGTAACAGTAACAGCACTACTGATACTCTAGCAGATAGAGAAAGGGGTGCAGGACGTCATGCATTCGCCTGGAATTCCCACTATTACTCTTGGGAGATGCTAGAGTATACAGGAAGTAGGAAGCTAGCTGAAAACATGATTCAATTCCAGCACTGATGAGCTTTGTGGGGATGCAGCTGTTTTGGAGTCACCCACACTTCTATCAGAAACCTCTCACTCATGCTCTGTAAGCAACCCCCAATAAATTTATTGGACTCGCCCAGTTGGACTCTAGTGAAGTCATCACCTTGGTCTGTCGCTGGTGCCCATCTAAGATGAACAGATGTTTATTTGCATCTCCCCAGGAAAACTGCACAATACCCTGATACCAAAACCAGATGAGGACACAACATCAAAAAGAAAACTAGAGGCCAATTTAATTGATAAATATCAACGTGCAATTTTTCAGTAACAATTTTGCAAGCACTTCAACTAGACTATACCAATTTGATGTCAAGTGTTGTCATCTTGATGTGATCTGGAATCACATAGGAGATGAGCCTCTAGACACACCTGTGAGGGATTATTTAGCCTCTAGGTATGGCTGTGTGGGATTATATTGATTAGGTTCACTGAGGTGAGAAGACCCATCCAAAAAATGGGCAGAACCATTCCCTGGGTTTGGATCCCGGAAGTGAGCAAAGCACAGTCGCTCATCCCTCTCTGCTTCCCGGTTGTGCAGTGTGACCAGCTGCTTCGAACTCTTACTTCCCTGTCACGATTGACGGAACCCTTGAACTGTGTGCTGAAACCAACACTCTCTCCCTTGAGTTGCTTTTATCGGGGTATTTTATCCTAGCAACAGAAAAAGAAACTCAGGCAACCACGATCAAGCTGGATTCCAGGAATGCAAGGATGGTTTAATAAACATAAATCACTAAAGGTAATACAGCACGCAATCAGCTAAGGATCAGCTAAAAATCACACAGTCATCTATGTAAAAAGGGCCTTTAAGAAAGTTCATCATCTCATCCTGATAAAAGCTCTGGAAAAAAATTAGGAATACAAAGAACAAACTTCAACATAATAAAGGCTGTATATGATGACAAACCTATAACCAATATCATGCTAAATTAGGAACACTGAAAATACTTCTTCTAAAATCAGGACCAAGACAAGGATATATGTTATTCCTGCTCTTATTCAATATAAGACTCAAAGACTTAGAGTAATAAGGAAAGAGAAAGAAATAAAAAGCAAGAAGTCAAATTATCTATTCATATTTGCAGTGATGTAATCCTACACATTACTCAACCAGAAAATTCCTAGGTCTTATAAACACTTTTTACCAAAGTTAGCAGTATATAAAAATCCATATCTTTTTTTTTTTTTTTTTCTTTTTTTTTTTTTTTTGTGAGTTTTTTTTTTTTTT
>VZQC01015689.1:768796-779096 GCA_009823505.1 Rhizomys pruinosus
AAAGATCTCAAAGTAATCCTAAGAGAAAGACAATCCTGGAGATATCACAATAACCAAATTTAAATTACACTATAGAGCCATGGCAACAAAAACAGTGTGGTACTGGTGCAAAAATGGAGGCCTAGACCAATAAAATAGAATAGAGAATCTAGAAATGAGTCTACATACCAACAACCACCTCATCTGACCAAGGTGTCAAAAACATACATTGGGGGCCGGGCGTGGTGGTGCCCGCCTTTAATCCCAGCACTTGGGAGGCAGAAGCAGGTGGATCTCTGTGAGTTCAAGGCCAGCCTGGTCTACAGAGTGAGCTCCAGGCCAGCTGGGACTAAAAGGGAGAACCTGTCTCAAAAATACACACACACAAAAAAAATACATTGGATAAAAAACAGTCATGTCAACAATCTGCACTGGGAAAACTGGATATCCACATGTAAAATCATTCATCCCTTGCCCTGTATAAATCAACTTAAAATTAATAAAAGACCTTATTGTAAGAATTGAAACATCAAGAGGAAAAATTAAGAAAGCACTTCAATATATAAGCATAGTCAGTCAAGAACTTTCTGAAAAAGACTCCAATAACTAGGAGATAATTCCAAGAACTGGTAAATGGAATTGGATGAAATTAAAAATATTCTACAAAACAAAAGAAATCATTAGCAGAGTAAAGATGAAAAAAGATATACCAACTACACATGCAATAGAAGATTAAAATCTCCATCTATAAAGAACTCAAAAAATTAAACACCCAAACCCCATCCAGTCAACAAATGACAAAATTAATTGAACAAATATTTCTCAAAAGAAGAAATATGAATGGCTAATAAATGTATGAAAAATATTCAACACCTTTAACTATCAGAGAAATGCAAATTAAAACTGCATTAAGATTCCACCTTACCCCAGTCAGAATGGCTAGCCTCAGGAAAACAAATGCTAACAAATTCTAGCAAGAATATGGAGAACAAAATTTTAAAAGTCCTGCTCGTGGGAATGTAATCTAGTAAAGCCACTTCGGAAATCAATATAGTGGTTCTTCAAAAAAGTAAAAATAGAACTACAGGGGCTGAAGAGATGGCCTAGCAGTTAAGAGCACAGACTGCTCTTACAGAGGACCCGGGTTCGGTCCCCAGCACCCACATGGCAGCTGAGAACCGTCTGTAACTCCAATTCCAGGAGAACTCCAGTTCCAGGGGAATACGACGCCCTCTTCTGACCTCCAAGGCATTACACGACACAGGTGCACAAACCTACATGCAGACAGTACATTCATACATGCAAAAAAATAAATAAAAAGTAAAAAAAATAGAACTACAGCATGATCCTGTTACCTAAAGTAAGCTACATTCTAATTTACACAGCCATACTTACTGCATCATTATTGGCAGTATTCAACACAAAGAACCAACCTAGATGTCCATAAACATATGACCAGATAGCCGGGCGGGGTGGCTCACACCTTTAATCCTAGCACTTGGGAGACAGAGACAGGCAGATCTTTGTGAGTTCAAGGCCAGCCTGGTCTACAAGGTGAGTTCCAGGACAGCTGGGGCTACAGGGAGACCCTGTCTCAAAAAGACCAAAAAAAAAAAAAAAGATATGACCAGATAAAGAAAATGTGAAATGTCACACACACACACACACACACACACACACACACAAACTGGGATCTTATTTATTCAGTTGTAAAGACGAATGAAATTAGGTCATTTTCAGGAAAATTGATGTACTGGAGATTTAATCTATTCGGTAAAAGTAGAATAGTAATCGGAGAGAAATATTTCAAATCCCCAGCAACAAACATAAACTGCAAAAAAAAAAAATAGATAATTTTTTTTAGAATACTATTATGTATATAGGTGCTGGAGAAGGGCTGCAGTGGTTATTGAAGATTGCCGTATTCAGCAGTGCTCATTGCCAGAGGACTGGAGTAAACCAAGCAACCCACCATGTGCGGCTAAGAACGTCTTTGAACACCCAGTTCCAGGAGAATCCCACAAATCCCTCTTCTGATCCTCACACGGCATTGCACCGACACAGGAGCAGCCAATCTACATTGGGCAGACAGATACACTATACACATAAAAATAAGTAAAAAATTTTTAAAATTTAAAAAAAGTATATATATATATATATATATATATATATATGAAATGAAAGAAGTGGGCCATACAACATTTCTAAGTCACAGTATACCAATGCTTAAAAAAGAGACAGGCTGACTCCTAGCATTTGTTTTAAAGCCAGGAGCAGACTGGACTGCTGAGCACAGACATCTTTCAGAACTGTGCTCCCCAGCAAGGGCTTTGATCATTCTTTTATTTAAATAGTATCTCCAGCATGGAATGGGGAAGTAAAAGACATGCCCTTATGTTATCAGAGAATCTTGCCCTTCAATCCCTAGAATAACTCTCTCTCTCTCTCTCTCTCTCTCTCTCTCTCTCTCTCTCTCTCTTCCCCACTTTATTTCTCTCATTGTTTGCAATGAGAAGAGCACTATGTAAGTAATACATATGTTCATACACTATCTATCTTGAGTGGAGGGCAAGGAGGGGTCTTGAGGGATTAAGGTCACAACAGGAGCACATGGCTCAGTGAGCTTGTTTACATTTACATTATAAACAATAACTTTTGGGCTGCAAGATTAGATAAAAAATCTTCAGTTCAGATTATGCCCATATTAGAAAAGTGATTCCTACAGGTTTTGTCCATCTGAAATTGTCATAGACCTGTGTTACAGTTGACAGGTCTTCCAACCCAGTCCATGACCTTCTCCTTTCATGTGGAGGACTTAAGGTATGTTCTGAAAGCACTCACTATTTCTGTTCCTTCTTTCATGCCCTACAAATGTTTAATCCCAAATAAATCCCTTCCATAACTTTTTTAAAGGAATAAGGTAGGCCATGTGGGAAGAGGGAGGAGTGTAAAAGGAGTGAGCAGGAGTAAATGAGCGAGAGAACAAGGGTGGTTAGAGATACAGACCACAAACAGAGCAAACCACTGATGTGTATGCACACAAATGTCATAATGAAGCCATTATTTTGTATACTAACTTTGAAAAATTAACTTAAAGAGAGCTTCTTTGCAAGAGCTGCTCCAAATACATTTTGAAATTATACATTTTCTCATATATCTAATACAGTCAGGTGGATATATGTGAAGTAGGCAGCTGGGTTTATGCAGACATCAATTTGATTCATTACACTGGTATTAGAATCCATAGGCACGAATGGTATTCATCTAAGGAGACCATTTGTGAAAGAAAAAAGGTCCAGGACTGAAGAGATGGCTCAACAGGTAAGAGCACTGGCTGCTTTTGCAGAAGATGTGAGTTTGATTCCCAGCACCCACATGGTAACTAACAACCATCAGTAACTCCAGTTCCTGCGGAATCTAGTGCCATCTTTTGGCCTCTATAGGCATTGCACAACATGGGTGCACTTACATACATGCAAGCATAACATTCATACCCAATAAATAAACAAAACTTAAATGGCCCATAAGGGATCCTTATAAAATGATCATCTAGAGGATTAGCTGAGGAAGGGGAAGCAAGCATGGAAGGCAAGAAAGGGAGGTTAGAGAAGGATGCAACGGAGGTAAAGGGGCGTGAGAGAAAGCACATTCCAAGAGAGATGAGTAGATAACATCTAGTGCATGTTATTAAAGAGGCACATCCATTAGAGTTAGTCACCTTGACCATGACATTCAGCAAAATGGTGATGATGGTAAAAGTCAGACTGGAACAGTTTAGGAATGAGATGAGAAATGAAGAATGGAAAATATGTGTTAACTGGATATTTATATTGTGGGCAAGGCTCTGGTTAGCCAGCAGTAGGCTGTTAAGTTTTGAGGGTGCCAAAACATAAATATTATTGAGTGTGTGAGAGTTTAACCTCACCTTAGCCTCTGTGTTCAAAGATTAATTGTATGTTTAATAACTTAGAAATGTCTGAATTTCTTTATACCTATTACATACCACTTTCTTCTGCATATCAAAACTGGAGTCTAGGGTTCTGGATACAGCTCAGTGGCAGAGTGCTTAACTAGCATGAGTGAGACCCTAGGTCCCCAACACTGCAAAAAAGGAAGGAAGGAAGGAAGGAAGGAAGGAAGGAAGGAAGGAAGGAAGGAAGGAAGGAGGGAAGGAGAGAAAGAGAAAGAGGGAAAGAGAGAAGGAAGGAAGGAAGGAAGGAAGAAAGAAAGAAAGAAAGAAAGAAAGAAAGAAAGAAAGAAAGAAAGAAAGAAAGAGGAAGGAAGGAAGGAAGGAAGAAAGAAAGAAAGAAAGAAAGAAAGAAAGAAAGAAAGAAAGAAAGAAAGAAAGAAAGAAAGAAAAAGAGGGAAGGAAGCAGGGAGGGAAGGAGGGGAGAAAAACAGAAAGAAGAAGCACAGTAAAGGAAAGGACACAAAAGGAAAACTCCAGCTCCCTGATTTTGAGCAAAGTCCAGAAAGGACTAGAATTTAATATTCTTCTACCTCAGCACTGCAGGTGATTAGAAGTATATGCCACCAGGGCTGGCATAAATAAACATTTTCTATTTCTTATTGTGGAGATATTATTCTATCCTCATCTATTCATTGTTTCTAATTATATTTTATTAAATCTCTTGGATTTTATACAATTCTATTACCATCTTGAAAAATGTGATTATCTTTTCCAATGACTAAACGAGCTACTTCATTTTGTGCTTTTCCATTCACTAGAAAGTCTTCAAGATAATGACCATTGACAATGTTGATAACCAGCATACTTATCTAATTCCTAATTTTAATTGAAACCATTTTCAGTTAGTTTTACTGATGTATTTGGTAATTGGTTTTTGTTTAAGAAGAATGCCCCAGGCTAGGGAGATAACTCGGTCAATAAAGTGCTTGCAAACTGACCTAAATCCGATCCCCAGAAACCAAGTAAAAAAGCTATTGTGATCCCAGAGCTGAGGCAGAGACGGGTGGATCCCCAGGGCTCACTGGCCAACCAGCTTAGATAACCAGTGAGCCTCTGCTCAAGGAGAGATCCTGTCTCAAAACAAAAAAAGAATGTAGATGGTGCCTGAGTAACGACACATACACACACACACACACACACACACACACACACACACACACACACACACACACACACTAAAAACAAATAAGAGGGGAAGGGGAGGCCGCGCAGCCTGGTTCCTACCCGAGCCGCCAATGGGGCTGGAGACATGGACGACGACGCCTGTAGCCACCACAGCTGCATCGACTAAGCAGACCCCAGAAGCGCACCGGCTCAACTAGCATCTCAAGCTGGGCTTCGAGGATGTGATTGCAGAGCCTGTGACTACGCAATCCTTTGACAAAGTGTGGCTCTGCAGCCACGCCCTCTTTGAAATAAGCAAGTACATGATCTACAAGTTCCTGACCGTGTTCCTGGCCGTCCCCTCAGCCTTCGCTGCTGGGATTCTGTTTGCCACCCTTAGCTGTCTGCACATCTGGATTCTAATGCCTTTTGTGAAGACCTGCCTAATGGTTCTGCCTTCGGTGCAGATGATATGGAAAAGTGTGACAGATGCCATCATTGGTGTTGATATTGAGCTTTATTGCACTGTGGTCTGATAGAATGCATGAAATTATTTCAATCTTTTTGTATTTGTGGAGGTTTCTTCTGTGTCCCAGTATGTGGTCGATTTTGGAGAATGTTGCGTGAGGTGCTGAGTAGAAAGTGTATTCTCTGGTATTAGGGTGGAATATTCAGTAGATGTCTGTGAGGTCCATTTGGTGTATCATATAGTTCCATTCTACCCAAACTCTTGTATAGATTTAACACAATCCCAATTAAAATCCCCAAGAGTTTCTTCACAGGCTTGGAAAAAAAAAGTCCTTAATTTCATTTGGTAAAACAAAAGACCCCAAATAGCCAAAACAACCCTGAGTGAAAAGAGCAACACAGACTTCAAACTATACTAACTCACTAAATTGTCCAGAATGACCTTGAACTCGAGATCCTCGTGCTTTGACTTCTAAAGTGTTGAGATTATAAGCATGTGCCATGAAGCCTGATAAAATATTTCATTTTCCAGAAGGAAATGTTTTTCTGTTTTTGTACAACATTCCCTGCAAATTCCTTTTGATTTTTATTAATTCTGTACGTAGGACTTGTTTCTGAGCTCACAAAAAGTGTTCTTTATAAATTAAACAAAATGTTCAACAAGGTAAGTATTATAGGGGAAAAAAAAAGCAGTACCTAAGCATGAGTAATTGAAAGGAAAAAATAAAAGCCAATGAAGAGATTTGGAGCTAGCAACATGAGTCAGTATGTAAAGGCACAGGCCACCAAGCTTGATGACCTGAGTGTGATTCCCAGGGACCCACACAGTAGAGGAAAATAAACTCCTACAAGTTGTCCTCTGACCTTCACATGTACCATGGTGTAGATGCACAAAAGTGTGTGTGTGTGTGTGTTGTAAGAATACTAAAAGCAGCAACATTGAAAGCAATGAATTATCCCATTTGTATTGCAAACATTTGTTTGTGGTTGTATATTATTCTAGTTTGGATTCTGTTGCTGTGATTAAAACCTGACTAAAAATAAGTTGGGGGGAAAGGATCAATTGCATTTTACACTTGCAAGTAATCGTCCATCCTTGGGAGAAGGCAGGAACCTGGAGTCAGGAACTCCAGCACTGACCGTGGAGGAACACCACTCACTGGCTTGCTCCTCCAGCCTGTGTGCAGCCTGGTTTCTTATACAACCAAGACCAACTGTCCAGGGGTGGCAGCACCCACCATGGGCTGGACCCTCCCACATCACCCAATCAAGAAAATGCCTCACAGACATGCCCACTGGCCAGTCAGATAGAGGAAATTCCCAGTTGAAGTTCCCTCTTCCCCAGTATGCCAAGCTGATAAAAACCAACCTGGGCATGCATGTTGTTCTGGCTCAGTACGGTCAGAGAGGGAAAATCCTTCCATAATAAGAGAAATTTCAGCTTTTCTTTTCCTATTTCATGTTGGATATACTGTTTCAGTAATAGAGAGCAAGTCCTTTGTTCAGAGAACATTTCCAAGAGAAATCTGAAGAAACAAGTTCTTAGAACAGATTAGGCTCACTCCTGATTTTAACCAGCACCAAGGGGTCAGGCTGTCTTTAATCAGGCATGGTATCAAGCTGGCATCTCTTTGCTGCATGTAAATAAGTAGATAAACATAATTTTTAAAGTTTGGGGGAAAATTAAAGAAACAACAAAAGAAAAATAAGTTTAATCCCACTGTCAACAGATCTCACTCTGGATTCCCTTTGGATCCCTGGTACTTGTGATCGCTGCTAAAAGAATTCAGATGAAACACATAGAGCATAGGGCAGAAGACAGGTGGAGTTTATTACAAAGTAAAGTGAAGCACTCTAAAGGGGTGAGGATGGGCAATGGTCAAAGGAGCCATTGTCACAGAGCACACTGGAAGTGCAAGAACAGACAATGGCCAATGGACCACTGTGCTGACCTACATTTTATGTAGGCTTTGTACTATTTCAAGTCTGTAAAGCAGATATATTTTTCTCAAGGCATTTTCCAGATGATTGACAAGCCCACTTGGATTGACTCAGGAAGGGGATAACAATATGTCCTCATTCTTTACAAGAAAGCCTCAGGCTAAATAATACCATTATGGCCTTATAGGCAGTTCAGAATATCATGGCTCCACCCAGGGCCAGAGAAAAGACTCAAATCCTATTCTTCTAACCAGTGATAAGAGTCCCAAAGTTTTGGTTCTTGATCTGTAACTAGCAGCTACCCAGAAATTCCCCCTTAAGATTAAAGGCCCTAAAATCACTTAGGAGGTAAGCATTGAGTTGATCAGCTACTTCTGGCTGAAATGAGGTACAGGAGAGTTTAGGGTATTCACTCTTGTTGACTTTCAGATCTTAGAAAAACCATCAAGTATCCAGGTATACAGAGCTAAATTTCCATAGAGCCATCAGAAGGTCAATCAACCTTAAATGGAGGAGATTAAAACAATACAGTAGTAAAGTATACAAGGTCCAAAGTCCAATAGCATTGAGGAGGACTAAAAAAGAAAATTATGATGACATGAGAAAGAAAGCATGGGGAAACACAGGTCCTCCATGCCTGGGTCTCCATGCCTGGGTCTGGCCCTCCTTTTCCGCTAGGAAAAGCAAGAACCTCCAGATACCACTGACAAAGCCCAAATTGCACACAGAGATGATATATGTTTCCAAAATGGCATTTTTTTCCAAGAACAGTGAATAAACTGTGCTTACTTACGGCCAAATAACATATAACCATGATTTCCTATGGCTTCCTGCTCATTCTTAAATCTAGACCATACTCCCCCATAAATCCACCTTACAACCTTGTTTATAGAAGGAAATACTTTAACTTTTAAAGTTGTTGTAAGCTATATTCTTTGAGCAATGTCAAAGGAGACAGAGCTCTTAGAAAACTTTAGAGATATAATTTGAGAGCCACCCAAGCCATATAAATGCCCATCAAAAGACACCTAATTCTCCCTTGAGAGGCCTATGCCCATGTTTGGGCATGTCTTCTTTCTATTAACCCCTATGCTTAAGAACTATGTTAAAAATATTCCGTTCTTTCCGTCTCCGGCCGCTGTAGCGAGAGGAGCCGCCATGTCCGCGCATCTGCAATGGAAGGTCGTACAGAACTACTGCAGCTTCCTGATCAAGAGGAACAAACAGACTTACAGCACCGAGCCCAATAATCTGAAGGCCCGAAACTCCTTCCACTACAATGTGCTGATCCACCGTAAGACCGTGGGAGTGGAGCCCGCGGCCGAAGGCAAAGGGGTCGTGGTGGTCATGAAGCGGAGATCTGGCCAGCGAAAGCCAGCCACCTCCTATGTGAGGGCCACCATCAACAAGAACGCCCGGGCCACCCTCAGCAGCATCAGGCATATGATCCGCAAGAACAAGCACCGGCCAGATCTGCACATGGCAGCCATCCGCAGAGCCAGTGCGATCCTGCACAGCCAGAAGCCTGTGGTGGTGAAGAGGAAGCGCACCTGCTCCACTAAGAGCTCCTGAGCCCCGTGCCCTAGAGCAATAGTCCTCCACTGGGATATATATACCAAGAGGCTGAAGAGATGGCTTGGTGGATGAAAGAATTGCTCTGGAGGCATGTGGACATTAGCTTCGCTCCTCGGCAGCCATGTAAAAGGCTGGGTTGTGGGTACAGAGAGGAGGCTCACTGGGGTACGCTATCTACTAGCCTCACTCGGTGTTCAGTTAGAGACCCCATCTCAAGGGAACAGAGTAGCCTGTAGAACAGGATACCTGATCCTCTCTGGCCTACACACACACACACACACACACACACACACTCACACACACATCTGCACACACACAATGCTCTTCTATACCAGACACATATATACTGCATACATACACTACTGTTGCTAAAATTCCTTCTGGGAGGTACACCCACACACGGCTTCTTGTCTCCCCCTCCCAAGGTCCTCAAAGCAAACCACAGTTTGGAAGATTCTAGCAAGTTTAATTGAACTCACAGAGATCCGCCTGCCTCTGCCTCCAGAGTCCTGGGATTAAAGGCGTGTCCCACCACGCCCAGCTGATTGGGAAATTTTGTATGAAATGCACAAAGCTTCAATAAAAAATTGGCTTTGAAAAAAAAATAGTTGGTTACCCCTTGCTCAAGACCCTTGCTACATAGCTCTTACCCAAACTAAAGGATTGATTATTCTTTTTTTCTTCTTCTTCAGTTGTGCCTTTCCTTCATCACTGGCCCAGCTCCTCTTCCTTCTGTTTACTACTCTCTACTTAGTATCTCTTCAGGAGAAACTTGGAAAAATCTATTAGCAAACAAAGAATAGGTGTCTGTAAAGGACTGATTATTCTTAAAGCTTGGACTCGTCAGGTGACAATGAAGAATCCACTTTACTGTATACAGTACTTTACTTATATAGACAGAATCATGTCATCTCTCAGGGCCCATTCCCAGCCTCCCTGCAGTGTGCTGTAAGCATCACAAGCCCATTTCAGGAGGTGCATCACGAGCTGTTCTCACCTAGGGGGCAGGGGCAGGTGAAGGACTGGCAGGCAGTTTAAGACAGTGCAGCAAGACAATAGCCAGGCGTGGTGGCACACGCCTTTAATCCTAGCACTTGGGAGGCAGAGGCAGGTGGATCTTTGTGAGTTCAAGGCCAGCCTGATCTACAAAGTGAGTTCCAGGACAGCCAGAGCTACAGGGAGACACGTCTCAAAAAGACCAAAAAAAAAAAAAAAAAGAAAAAGCAACCCCCGGTGGCCCGACCTCTCCCACCAGCCTCCCCT